>WBMW01005527.1:1276728-1313468 GCA_013396635.1 Penelope pileata
AAAAAGCAGAAAGAAAGCATCAGGTCTACTGTTTCTGATACACAAAGGTAGTGTTAGATCCTTATGCATAATAAGTATTGAGGAACATACTTTCCATCTTGCTATACTTTATAATATTCAAGGCTATTCTGAGTGATCATTTTCTTTTGTTAGCTTGTTATATTTCCCACATCAAAATTGAAAGGTATCTCTCTATCTGCTGGAAATTTGGGAAGCGTATGTTACGTCCTCACCATGAGACTCGGTGGCAATCTCCCCGTTAATGGGAGAAACGTTGGGCCCTTGGGGGATCCTTAATGTAGGAAAGTCTTTGTCTTTTTGCAATACTTGTCGTTTATGAGTTACTGATTTCTGCCTACTTTGTTGAAAAAATGACTTATTTTGTGACCCAACCAGTGTAACATTTCATTAAAAAAGAAAAGAAAAGAAAAAAGAAAAGAAAACAGGATGGGGCTGGGGTGAACTAAAAATAAATCTTTCTATCTATATATTTTTATATCATATCTGTATGTGGATGTTCAGGAGAAATAATGGTAATTATTATTGTCATACTGATTGTGCTTATTTGCATTTTAATGAACAAGAAAGGTTTCTTTTCTTTCCACTTTTTTCTTTTTTTTTGAATTGAATCCATTTCCGTCTCAGTGTGACCTGAACCACTTTTGACCAGAAATAGATGAATATAATTAATATGTCTCTCCTTCATTTGCTGACCTGGTCATGAACTTTTATAATGTAAGGCCCATTTGTAGAACTGGAGTAACCGTTTTGGATGGAAATTAAATTGATACTGAAAAATGCATTTCAAAATGATTTTTGAATTACAGTAGAATTTAATGGGAAATAAGATGTACATCTTCAAATAATATTTCTATTTTCAAATGTAATTATATTTAAAAGTAAAGAGAGAAGACTTGTAAAAACTAAGCCAAATTGTATTTTTTTCCCAATTTCAATCTTTTTTTTTCCCCAAAAAAGGACTTGTATAATAATGCCCTGGTTAGTTATTGACTGCAGCTGTAAAATATTTTATTTCTTGACATTTTTGTGTGTCTCCAGATTTCAGAGCAGATCTGATAAGTGACAGGTATTCCATGCCTCATTTGTACATTGGGCTCTTTTTCTAAGCATGCCATTGTCTTAAGATACAAATATGGAAATCAATATACAGATGCTTTTAACAAAGAGAACACTGTAAAGTGTCTGCTGAATTAGCTTTCGCGGAATCATCTGTCACTTTTCTGACAGCCCAGCTCTTAACAATGATGGTATAATCTGAAGCATTCAGTCTAAATTTGTGTTAGATTTATAATGTTTTAATTGTGATCTACTTTGTTAAATTTTGAGCAAGTCGGACCAGATGGTATGAGAAATAAATTAATTAAATTGGGTGGATTAAAATCAAGATACAGGAGTCCTTTCCATCTTTGGGATTTTTTATTCTTCTATTTATGTTACATCATTCCAAATGTCTTGGATAATTGCATGCTAAAAAAACAGTACAGACAGACACCCTGTTCCTTTGAGCTGAAGCTTGCACGGAGAAGGGGCATTGTTTTTAATTACTGTCATTTATTTTGAATCAGATACTATTGCAATTGTTTTGTTTGATGTGGATGTTTAATGCAAACTGGACTTAACAGTTTGCAAATATCTGTCAGATTAAGTCAATCTGTGCAGTCCTATGAAATGCCAATAATAGATTCCTAGACAGAGAATTAAAGCTTGTATTTGTGAATGTCTTGGTGGTAGGAGTCTTCTTTTTTAAATTTAATATGTGATGGAGGTTCCTGACAACAAACTGTTGATTCTGTGGCTGTAAAATCATCACAGCTGTTGGTATTAATTAGTGCTGTCTATATGCTTTTATACTGAGTGGAGATTGCACAGAAACACTCTGAAAGATGACATGGCTATATTGCTTCTGAATTTTTCTAACTTCGACATGTTTGACATTGAAATTGTAATACAAAGGTGTGTGTGTCTTTGTGACCAGTATGCTTAACTTCATGCATAGGAAATGTCACATCAGAGAAGTCAGGATGGTTCACACCCACCAAATACTCATGTTTTGCTATTTTCAGATCCTTTTGAAAAAATGGATCTCTATAAACACTTGCTTCTGCATTATCTGTGTATCTGTAAAATGATTGCTCTTTTTCCAGTACCTCCATCCTAGCTTATTTTATAGATGCCTCTTTCCCAGATGTATTGTTATGGTGAGATTTTTGTACTGCTCCTTTGAGCAAATAGCAGGAAGCAAGAAGATAAGCAAAAGGATAAGGGAAAGAAGTTCCACAGTGATCATGAGAGAGAGAGACATTTAATGTTACTACTTTTCCTCTTTTTTACAGCAGCTTCTCCTTTTTGCTTTTACAAGAAAGTGGTTTTTTTTTCTGTGCCTTTTCTGCATTGTTAGTAGGAACATCTCTGGGCCTGTGTTACTTATGAGCATAAAAATGTGTTTATAAATGGCTTGATTCTGAAGCAAGATAAAATCTGGAAGGTCAAGAACTGAGAAAGGGAATGGTGTGTTTATTGTGGTATTTTTGTACGTTTGGCTTGTGTTTATTAGAATAACTAAATTAGACTGTGTTTGGAGGATATACAGATACATTTTTTCCAAGAGTCTTATAGCTATTTTGAGACTGGTAACCCCTAATATAACATTATGACAACATTTCTGTTCTTAATGGCTGAAAACTAATCCTGTGGATATGATACTTGTTCATTTTAAATATCCAACCTCCCAAATGCTGTATTTTCATACTTGTTCCGTGGAGCAGGCATTTATTGCTTCCCCAAACCAAAAGCAACGCATGTATACAACCCAGAATAATACATATAATACAGATTGATAAATATTATATGGAATTTCATAAATCTGTCCTCTTAGGGAAAAAAAAAAAGACTAGAAAACGAGACAAAAGATACCCATTTTTAATATGACTTTTACACTACAATCACCTCAGCCTATTCTAAAGCCACAGTATGGATGATGAGCAGTTGAAATCCAATTTGAATTCATAATACCACGTTTAATTTACACTACCACCTGTCAATAGGAAATAGTCTGAGACGTGTCTCCTGAGATATCCATAGGGAATGTTCAGTTACAATTAACCTTCTCTTTCTTTCTTTACACTAAGTCTTTGTCATTGCAATGGATTATTTGTGCCTTTTCCTAGTTTTGTAACTTTATCTCACTAAAAAGTAGTTGAATGTTAATGTAATATTTTCTGTGAAATGTATCAGAAGATGTTTCAGCTAATCCTTTATGTTGTTGACTGTCCATCCTTTTGTCGCTTTTGTCTGTGCCCCCAGTAAAAGTGAAATAGCCCTGCCAAATTCATGAAAGGCAGCAGTATCACAGACTTTTAGATCAGAGTATCTAATGTAAAACGTGACTACTGCAGTTCTTTCTTTTGAAAGTCTGTCACAAACAGATGAAATGATGATAAAAGTGGGCATTGGCACAGATTTAACCCAGTCATTATTCTCATTAGGCTGTAATTTTGGGTTCCTCTTTAGATGACAGCACACGATGATAGATGACATCTACTTTGAATTCATATTATCGTGCTTAACATGTTCAGCTAGTATTTTCCAACAGCTGAAAGAGCAAATGCATGTCTTCTAAGATGTTCATGTAAACAGTGTTCATATCTATCTATCCACAAATACTGCGGATAATACAGATGGCTGGTACTTAAAATCAGGGAGATAAAATAAGAATTCCTCTGAATATGAACATTTGAGATTGAGGTGAAAAAAACCCATGCAGAATCAGTTAATGATTTTTTCCCCATTCACTGTATACTACTTAATTCCAAAAGCAATAAAGTTTATTTCAGTGTTGGCACATTTAAGAGGATTATGCTAGTTTGTCAAAACTGAATCTTTGAAAATCTTTCTTGAAAAGGTCTATTCCACTGATGTTTTGTCACTTAATAACGTACAGCAAGGAAATAATGCAGCTTCATCAATAATTTCTATGGCTTCTGTGATATTTTCCCCTGAACATGAGACTCAAAAAATAATGCTAAAGGAAAAATTCTCTAGGGAAAATTACTTCCTTTTTTTTACACAAAGCTTGGAAAAGAATCAAAATGCAGTAGATACGCAAACTCTCTTGGCGCATCTCAGTTTGCAGGCTCCACCTCAGCCTGTCTTCTGAAGCAAACTGCATTTTTCTCCTCTTTGTGTTTTCATTTGAAATGCAATGTGACTGTCATAAAGGAATATGATTTAGACACACTGTCTGCTTTTTTTTCTTGTCTCTTTCAGAAATGTATAAATCCTTCTAGTTAAGGCTTACTTTACACTAACCATTGTAACATCTCACTAGATGTTCTTGACCATAGTTCTGGTATTGTAGCAAAAGCTCGCGCAGTCCTACTGATTTCTGAGACCTAATTGTAAGCAGTGAACAGAGATTGTGGTTTTCTGATTTATTTTGTTCAACAGAGATCTTTGGTCTGTGAACCATGATTATTGGCTAACAAAGTGTTTTTGGTAATGTCTTGTGATTTTGAGTGAGTTTTCTCATTATGTTGCTTGAGGGTCACTCAGAAAGTAATGCCTTCTACTCATTTCCGTGGAAACTGTAACAGATACAAAGAGCACAATAACACTAATACAGCAAATTCTCAACTACAGAACACTGCCATTCAACACAGTCACCACCATTCGCTGCGCGTTTTTGCCAACGATGAGCAAGAGCCTGCATGCAGCGCTCATAGCAATCTGCACCAGCAGAGGTGACCCAGTCTCTCCACTGCTGAAACGCGGCACCGCTGCCTCACTGCGCTCACATCCACTGCTTGGTCTCCGTCAAAGTTCAGCAAGCGTCAATGAATGTCAATGACTGCAATTTTTTCCGTAATTAGGATGATTCAATATCTATAACATTTAAAATATTCAAAATGGAAATATACATAACAGAACTTTTTCTATCAGGATCCTACTGGTAACCAAAACACCTGAGGAACTGGTTTCTTTTCTGTGTTCTCACACAGCTGTTTTGCACTCATCAAAGCAAAGAAAGCAATGACGTTGATCTAGAACAGCGTAGAAATGAAGCAAAAAGCAAACTGCCCCTCCTCTCCAGGTCCTATATTATTCAGAGCTTATAGCCAAAGTCAGTGCGTCCTTGAGTTTTCCAGAGTGGGAAAGCAACTTCTTAGCAGGAAATTATAACAATATTATCTTTTAAGTCTTGAAAAGTATAGATTTGAGAAGTGTGGATTGTCATTCTAAAACATAGTGGCTCATCTGCACATGTAGGTAATCTTAAAGTGGACAATGGTCAGTTATCACATATTTGTCCAAGTTAGATCAATCTCTATGTTGAGTCATTTTCATTAAACATTCTTCTTTTTCTCTGGTACTCATTGTTTTTGAAGGAGAAGAAACTATATCCAACACCAATTTTTCTACCTATTTTAGCATGGAGCTTTCATCTTTGTAATTGATGAACAAAACATTTATCCTCAGATAAATCCAGATTCATCTGTGGTTGTTGCTGAACACATATTCTGCATCCTACTGATCTGCCTTTCCAAAGTTCAAAAAATACTCATACCACTTCCTTTGAACCAAGTCACAAAACTGCTGGAAAACGTACTTCATTTGCATTAGATCACAGCGGCATGAAGCAATGGTTGTGGTGTTAAGCATTACAGGCAAAACAGGAAATTCAGAAAAGGTAAACAATATTTTGTGTGATAAGAAATGTTTGCTGTTTAACAACTTATTTGCTAAAAACCTAGTTTTAACTTGTTTACCTGATTTTTAAGTGGCTGTGCATGAGATTGAAATGTGAATAACGTGTCCAGATTTTACCAGCAGCTACTAGAATGTTCCTGTGAAAATGGAGAAGTTAGGTATACAGGGGCATACTTGCACTTTTTATTACAAGTATGCAGTTTGTAGATGCGGTTGAAGGTACTTATCGTATGAATATAACATGCTTCACTTATTAGGGCTTAATTAATAAAATTTATTTATTTTTTCAGCTATATCTTTGTAAACTGATAAGCTTGAAAAACACTAAGCTACAGCTGATTTTCAATGTGATGTGTTTAGTTAGCACAGCTCTTAAAGCAGAACTTTTCTCCTGGCTTGATCAGAAGGAGCCTGTTACCTCTGTGCACCATTTCATAACTAATGTATATGAGAGAGATTCTGCTTGCAGAAGAAAGCACAACCAACTGTATTAGGTGATCAGTAAGTATATTTTCCTGTTGACTTTTGCTGTTACGAAAGATAGAAAAGGTGCCAGCCTTGCTTAGAGTGACAGCAGCAAATCCATGCCCATGCTGATTTTCCTCAGGAAGTGCTTTTATTCTGAAATATCACATTGATTATGATTAAATGAGAGGTGAACTTCTCTCCTTGATATCAGCACTATCAAGGATATAGCATGCGGCAGTGAGGACAGAGATCTCTGTGAGTATGTAATAGACCTAATGCATCAAATGTAATGGTGTGAGTGATCTCATACAATTATTTCCAAGGGGTGTTGAGTCCACATACTATCAGCATTAGTGTGCAGATGCCACAAGAAACCTGAGACTATAATTTCCACATCCAATTCACATAATGGATATGGAAATAGAAGTAATTTCAGATAGCAGATAGATATCCCAAGCCCATAAAAAGCATATATGGCTCAATTTCCTCTTCAACACTGTAATGGAAGGTAAACAGCCATTCTGATACAATATAGTACCCACATTGCTTTGGACAAGTGCAATGCTATATCTTTGAAAGAACTAATTGTTATGCAATGTAAAGGGTATCTTTCTAAACTGGAAACAATGCTGGCTTCTATGTCATTTTATTTCAGGTTCTTGCACTCCGTGATGTCCTAACACAGTTTTCACCAGAAACAGAACTATAAAAGGAAAGAAAGCATCTGACATGTAATACTGAAAAGATCTTGTTTATTGATGCAAACTGATTTCCATATATATACTTTTTAATGTGATAAGGAACATAAGTCTTATTTCATAAGGATGTAGAATACTTTCCTCTTGCTTACTGCCATTGAGCACAGTTCTGGAACCCTTCAGCATAAGGAAGTCTCTCCATGTGTGTACAGGAATGCTAAAGGCTGAGTGCTTTCTCTGTGCTGGGACATGGGGATACTCATGAAGTTCCACACCTACCAACACATTTTTAAAGAATTAGTACAAAGATCAGAAGAGGTTTAACTTCCATTTATTTTGTAAGCTTAAAGGGAGTGGTGCCTATATTTATGTTTCTCTTACTGTTTGTCTGCCTTGGTCAAACATTTAAGATTCAAAATTTTCAGGGCGGGCATGGTACGGTGAGATGCAAATTTTTTGTATATCTATAGTAAATATAGTTAATGACAGCAGTGCAAATGTTTAAAGACTTAAATATTGGCTTGAAATGGATATACCAGATCAACATGATTCATATTCTTAGTGAGGCATTGTTATTTAAAACTATATAAATGTTTACAGAGATAAGAAGTATCAAATTATAACCAGATAGTGAGTTCTTAATGAGATTTGGAAAGTAATTGAATGTGTGGTGATAGCTTCCTTTTGAAAATATCATCATTTGTAATGACAATGAGTATTTGTTATTTATAATAATTGATATTTCATTTGTAAAGTTAGAATAATTTCAACTTTGTGCAGCTCCTCTGCATTCACATGTATTTGGTATAGAGACAATTACTGATTTATGTTAATGATAACTTAAGTGTCTTTTTTCATGAAATTTCTTCAATTAGAAAACCAAAATTTTCATAGGTTTATGAGAAAAACATGACTGTTGAATTTGGTCATTGATATCTTCAATTTTGTATATTCAGAGTAGAGTGTGTCACATGAATATAAAGGACTAAAGAGCACAGAGTGAAGTTTGGAACTCCATCTGGAATTCTGCAGCTTGTTGCTTTATTGTTGGCTGACTGCCTCTTGGTTTTTTGTAAAGATGAGAAAATAAACTATTTCTTTTTTTGAGGGGTCCTCCCTTGCTTTTTATTCTTCACTTGCAAAAGGAATTCGAAGTGTTGAATTATTGAAATTTTCAATGGGGGAAAAATACTAATTTCCTAGCCACTAGCACTGATGAATTAAACCTTAAGAAATCTGTTTGGGGAAAAACTGGAGATTTTCAACTTTGAAAAGTGTAGAAGTCTCCTTGGAATAGAAAATCAGTATGCTCTGCTTCCAGATATTCTAGTGGTATTTCAGAAATTTAAGTTCCAGAAATCACTAATGATTAAGCTGTAAAGTGCTGGTGCTGCTGAGATTTAGTTCAGGTGAAAGTCTGATTTTTTTTTCCCTTCATTCCTTGAGTTTGTGGACTTGAATCAAAGTTTAAGTGTTCTGAATTTTTACAATTTACGTGGAGGATGACCAAGTTCAAAAGATATATTTTAGCAATTTGGACTAATGCTTAGAAACTTTATTCTAATCCATGTAATTTACACAATTTTTATGAGTTATTGAGCGTAAATCTCATAATATTTTTAAAAATACAGCTTGGAGAATCATACATTAGGATTTATTTATGTCAGGACTTTGAAATTCAGGACCTTGCTTAAAATATTAAGTAAGAAACAAAAGAGCTTTTCTCTCATCTATTTCTGCAGACCAATGCAATTGGGAATTATAAAATTCCATTTAATTCTCAGAGCTATCTATTTGGGATCAAGGAAAAGTGTACTTTGTATGGCAGCTTTATTGTAAACAATAATAATAGCTAAACTCTGTGAAACGCTATTATACATCACTTCTTAAAGCAACTGTATTCCAGTTCAAAGCAGGTACGGGTGCAACTCATTGAGCACTGACTGGTGTAGGTTCGTTGACTGCATAAATCGGGACAAAAATATTTTTATACAGTTCATACATAGCAATGTTAAGATCATCCTGCCTATAGCTTGCTACTTTAGAAGCTGAAAAGAAAATATTTTTGTCATTATGAAATACAATCTTCCTCACTGCAGAAGTACACTACTTGATCTTCTGGGCATTTTGTATTTTATGACTTCATCTCAGCTTCTTCATTACTTATAAATCACCAACACTTCATACTTAAGCAATTAAAACAAGCAACAATTAGCTTATTACCCCCATGATCCATTGCATAATAATTGCACTAGAGAATTCATTTTAACATAATAAAATTGAGAACATTAGAAATCATTTTGTGCAGGGCCAGCACCAGTTTGACAATAAGTTTTATAGTGGTTGAGTACCTTATGCTCTAATAAAAGCAAATAGATTTTCCATTATTGCAAACAATTCACATAATGCCAGCAGGGCAAATGGTGATTCTAAGTAAAGAGTAAATAATAATGCTGGCAGAATGTCTCTTTTTAAGTCAAAAAAGTAAAAAACAGTGTGTTTCTTTCTTTCCCATCTTGTTTATTAGATGAACTTTAAGTTGTGTTAAATAAGAAAAAAAAAACTGTAAAAGTAGATCTGCAGTACTAACATGAAAATCATTAAGGGTCATCTTCACAAACAATAACAATAAATTGAAGGTCATGAAAATGAGAAGCTGACCTTGTATCAATGCCTATTTTCAAAAAGCCATTAAAGCTTTTTCTTACGTTTTCAGTGTACTACAAAACTTGTTGAGGAAGTCTTGCCATATTTCAGCTGAATCAGAACCTGAATCAAAGACTAGCAAAGTGATTAATAGCTTTCTCAGTGGCTTTGGTGGGCAAAATCTTCTCCCCTTCTGAATACAATTCTTGCTCAGTACTGAGTCATGGGAAAGCTTATTCAAGTAACTTTAACAAATAATGTTAACAGTCTATAATGGCTGTTGATTTTACTAACCTCTAACCATCTACTTTCTCATAAGTGCTCACATGTGAAATCTATTGACTTTTATTGTTACACATAATTTTATAATAGCATTTTTGTATGTTTTGATACTTCACAGAAATGTTTATCTTTATTTCTTAATTTCCTCTAATTTTATTTACTACATTTTCATACTCATGACGTTTTATTTTATTCCAGAACTGACAATTCAATTAATTTTTTAGAAAATATATATCCAGAGACCTCAGAAACTGGCAATCCATTTTTAAATCCACCATTTTATTTATCCACTTCCATGTGGGTGGCACATTTGGAAGAAGTTAAAATAAATAGATGCACATATGGATCTTTTCCTCAAATTTATTCATTTTTGAACAAATAACATAGAGTATTTAGAGTATTGCAGCTGCTTCCTGTGGAAATTATGTTCTTATTATGAGGTATATAGAAGCGTTTCTGCAAAGTGCTACAGAGAAGTAAGGCATCAGGTGCCCTTTACTTCTATTCACATGCACTGATTTGCTTGGGACAAAGATCTCTATCTCAGTTCAAACAGGAATTATTAAATTCCACATGGCAAGTCACTAAGAAAAGACAAGTGTGCACTTGAGCTGATATAGAGAGGAAACTAAGCTACTGCAGGAAAAATGCCACTTGAGTTCAGTACTTTGCCTAGTGACTAACAAGGAGTCAGAGGCTAGGTTGTGATGATTCTGTTACAGAACGGTACAGTAATGGTTTAGGAGACAGTCAGGAAAAGACTTTCATGCTACAGGTCAACAGATCTGGTTAGAATTCCCTTCCAGAGTGACCTTCTCTTCCTAAACACACATCTCCCAACATGTTTTGAGTGTTTGTTCTATGGAAATGTTGTTTCAAATCCCTATTTCTTTCAATTTTGGTAGTTTAACTCCCCACCCCTATGACAAATAAAATTTTCCTCAGAAGCAAACAATTATTGAAATTTGTTGAATATTCTATTGAAAATAATTTTGAGACAAAATTTAAATCAGCCTAAACTGTCCTACTATTTGAAGTGTAATTACAGGTGCAGAAGTGAGAATAAAAAGAGTTATAAAAGAGAGTTAAAAAGAGTTATAAAATTGCAGTTGTTGAGGGTTTGCTGTAAAGTGTGTATTAAAGCATATTGCAGAAAGCGTTTTGAATGAGTGCATTCTGAATGTTTTTGTCTTGAAGAGAAATGCAAGACACTTAATTTAATAATTTTAACTGACATTGGGCAAAAGAACACAAATGCAGGACTTGAATGCTTTGTTCCTGCTAGAAGCATTGGTTCCGCTTATTAGAAAATAAATACGATAAGTTAGTCAACAATGCTGGGAAGTCAAAACCATTTTAAAGAGCAGTAATGCCCTTTCCTCTGCCCTGTGTTGTTCTTCCTATTTGGAAGAACAGGCATTTAACCTCTGTGTTAGCGGTGATGATAATGGCAAATAGTACATCATAATATTTCAGAGGAAGTGTACAAAAAGCTATTCAAAAATGTGACAAGTAAATAATACATAATTAGTCAAGTTTTCTGCATTCACTGACATAAAAAAAAATGAAGCATTCTCTCAGTTTAAAGTAAGAGTTGAACAATTATTCTAGTGATTTCTACAATGTATTAGCTTAAGAATAACTAATGTTTTGTTAAGATTATATGTGAAAGTTGCATAGTATTTCTCTGCATATTTTCCAGGCTCTGTGTTTTGACTTTTGGTTTTCTTCAAAGGAATTCATTGTGAGGATGAATTACAGCGTGGTTTTGAAGTGCTGCCTCTTTTATGTAAGTCTGGTGATAGCACTGTGTCCTTGGTGATGTATCTCTCTTTGTGGGGAGCCCTGACCTTTTTATTTTTTCCTGCCTCCTGACCAGGTGTGTGCATGTTAGCAGTAAGCTGCACGTGCTTCCTGTTTCACATACATGTGGTCTCAGAACACTACTCATCAATAGACTGTCAATGGAGTTGTAGCCTACATCTTGGGTTAGCCAATGTGCTTTGATTTTACATGAAATACTGGTTTTGTTTTCCCTCTAGGTAATGACTGTAGTAGGAATTGGTTACCAAATGGTCTTGTCAAAGCATAAGTGGGTTGGAGGTTTTTTTTATTTTGTTTTTTAATAGAAAATGTATCATATAAATCATATGAACACACTTCCCAGATTTCAGCTACAACAACTTCTCTGCCCTTTGGAAGAAATTCTGAAGAATCTCTACTACCTTTCCTTCTTAGTGTTTCCCTGAATAATTTCAGAAAAACAATTCCATCTTTTGTCCTGTCAAAAATAACTTCAACTCCTTAATTTTCTCCTAATATTTCCCCTTTCCACAAATGTGAGGACTTTTATTTGGTGGCCTACAAAAACATCAGCTTCTGGAATTATCAGGAATAAGACTCATTTGATTTTGTTTTTTAACTTTTGTTTGCTAAAATTAGGGTTGCTTTATTGTAATTCTATTTTGACACTTTTCTTCGTTCTGTAGAAGAAAAATTCAGTTTTGTTTGTGCTTGTATATCATGCAAGTGCCTGTAAAGTTCCTCCTTATGTTGCTCACTCTTTTTACTATAGTATTTTATTATTCTTCACTTTCTCCCCTGATAAGTTGTTAGATCTTCACATTTTTCTTTGAGATGTCAACAGAAAGCACAGATTATTCTTGTGAGTTTTGCTTCCACAGCTTTTCACGGTCTTCTTCTGCATAAACAGAGATTGGAATATATCATTACTGTGACTATGTAGAATTAGACCAAATGTCTATATTAGCTTCGTATCCATCCAGTACTTGTACCCTGTATCTCTACTTGAATTTAATACTTTGCATCTGATGATGGCCAACAGTTGAAGTCAGGGAAGAGCATAAGCACAGGGCAAGCATGTTTCTGTACACATTTTTTCCAGAACTGTTCCAATCTTCTGTTCTTCTCTTGAAGATTCTTTGTTTTTCTCTTAAGAAAACTCAAACAACTTTTCTAAAGAATTAAATAGTTTTGAGTTACAGGAAATATCTGAAATAAATTCTTTAGATTGCATTTTACTGTGAACATTGCAGCCTTCCATCACACATCAAGCTTTAATGAACAATTATGTCTTTCCTCTGAAATATTTCTAGGTTTGGAGTTAATAGGTGTGTATGACTGCCAGTACATTAGTTCTCTTGGCAACATTTTAACCAAGTAAGCTTTTTGAAATGCTGCTTTTGATTCTTCATTGATTTGAAGTATCTTAAAAGTTTTATTCTCATTGGTTCATTACAGCAATAGAGATTCCAGGAACATATTTATCATTAATTGTTTTATGGTTTTGTGAGTAGCATGGATGAATGAGCAGCATATATCAAGTCCTTCAGTTAGGCATTTTTTCAAATGTATATATACTGCAGTAATCAGATCCACTGATCTGCACTGAACCTTCTCATTTTCCTAGTATATTTATAGATTTCAGTAAAAAAAACTGTGCATTTGTCTTGAAATAGTGATGATTGAGCTTATTCTTATAGAAACTGTTCTAAATACATGCAGTAATAGATGATACGTGAATAAAGACACCATTTTCTAAGCAGAAGGTGCTCATTAGAAACATGTTAAATCACCATAATAATTTATTATTCTGTAGTGAAGTACGAGTGGTCGTATTTGGTACAGATAGTATAATCGGTTGCTCTACAAAATGTATGTAGAGAGAAATAGACCAATCATATCATTTCTGATTTCATGTTTTTAAAGACTTTTTCAGTCCAAAAAAATATCCCCTAGAACAGCTGAAAATTAATTCCCAAGAGTATACTTCATCTCATGCTCCAGGTTGTAGAAAAGGACATTAAACAAGTATTAGCGCTAGCATCTATCCATAAATGACATCAGCCACCAGCTGCATTTTGTACTGCTGACCAAGGGCTGACCCAGTCAACATTCCAGTCACCTTATTGTTCATTTACCCAGACCACATATTACCAACACGGTTACAAGGAGATTTTGAGACATTTTGTGAAAAGCCCTGCTGAAATCAAATTTCACAACATTTGACAACCTCTTGTTGACCATAGCACCACTCAGGCTGGTCAGGATCCATAACCCCTTGGGTCAACTGTCCGGCTTTACTCATCTGCCTGCTCCTGGTCACCTTCAGTCAATAGTTTGGTGACAGCTTGTGGTTCCAATCACTTCTCTAAATAGAAGTACATGAGGTTGTTTTTGGATGGTTTGAGGCTTCCTCAGCTACCCAAGGAGCTAAGCCCAGATCTTTGAAGGCAAAAATAGCAGACCAGAAGGATCACGCTAAAAGAAGCTTCAGAGCAATAGATGAAGTCTGAATGCTGTCCTCATGAGGCATTAAGTGATATAGGCATGAGTAACCTTAATAAACACAAGGAACTAAGGAGTCTGATCAAACAGCTATGCTACAGTTCGAGAGTGGAATTTTTTCCTGTAATTTTTTTCAGCTTTCTAAGTAATCTGCCATTTCACTCTGAAGTACCAGGTTTGTCTAGAAATTTTATCTTTGCAGAGAAAGAACATAACCTGAATGATATCGGAGTCTATTACCAGCATTCCTATTCAGGCTAGCTGGGGAAGAAGCAGAATGTAATTCCAGAGTTAGAAGAGCTTTTTTGTTCTTTTTAGGTCTGCCACTGCACTTGTGTTCTTGCAAGCCTGCAGTCTTTTTCCCAAGTTACATGATTGTGAATATTTAAAAAACAAAAGTAATATTTTAAACTTTTTAGACCATGCAGTAACGTAGACTGTAGGATGGTTTTTAGTATGAGCTCTCTATTTCATGCTTCAGAAGCATATATTTTAGTAAGAATCTAATAATGTATAAAAGTGTTATACAAAAGTAACGTAATAAAACATTGGAACAAATTGTCCTCCCTATGTACAATTAAGAGGCAGCAATCTTCAGAATTTTAATTCTGTTGGAGAAGAGAGTCTTGTAAATGTGTTCTTAGGTCTACCTAAAGTTATCTTCAAGCTTCTTGATTTGTAATAAATACATATATTAAAGTAAAAGTGCATTTAACCAGACTATAACAGAAATAAATAATATAGTAAAAGATGATAGTAGCAACTATGAAATCTGTAATAATTTCTTTCTTAGATGGTTAGTTTGATTTTTCATTTATTCTTTAAGGTTATTGAAATGTGTTTTGTTTCCTTTTTTTTCTCTTTTTTTTTCTTTTTTTTTTTTTCCGTAAGGACATTCAATGTTTTGTCCTTCTGTTATTTAGAATGGATAGCCATGTACCGGATTCAGGTTTATTAATGTTATCATTTTGAAATAAATTACAAAAATGCTTATGGAGGAGGGCTTATGTTCTTTTATATCTTCTTTATCAACAAAGCTCTCCTATGCATTCTGAATCAGTCATTATGCAGCAACTCAAGCAAATCCAGTGCACTTAAATGTCAACATGATCATAAAGAACAAAATCAAGATTGAATCTTGAAAAAAACCCCAACCCTCTAGCTATACATCTCCAACTCTCTGAGAGTCTGACTGTGGACATACTTTAAATATCAGATGTATATTCATATAAAATTTTTGTGATTAGTTTGTAAAGTTCTTTTTAAAGTCATTGTTTCTCCTGCTCTACATTTTACTCCCTTACTGTCACATATTGACATTGCTGACTGTTTTGTTTGATGCATGCAGAATACATAAACTTCACTTTACATCTTCCTTTGGGGATTTTATTTCCTTATAGTATTTTAGAGAAATTTTTGTAAGAACAGGTGAGAATTGGCAAAACAGTCCATGTCTGTCTAATCATTTTAATTTGTCCTGCACATCTTCTGATGTCTGTGTCCTGCTTCTCGGAGAAAAGGATCCATCTGATCCTTTGTCTTCTTCTGAGGATTCAGAGGAAACAAAACACCACTCCAAGTGTTCACATTGATGAAATGACATTTGGACATACTAACTTCTGGAATTGGCAGTTACCATCTGTGCTGCCACCTTTGGACAGCCTTGATATTTACAATTGCTATTGGCAAGCGTCACAAGCACAGCTGACAGGTATCAGCTTTTCTGAGAAATAATTATTGCGGGGATAAATGTTAGAAAAATCCTAAGTGAGGAGACCCCTTTAGAAAGAAGAACAAGAAAACTTATCTTAATCAGAGCTTGTTTGTATTTTTACTGCAGAAAATTCTTGCAGGTTCTCATGTAAGGATTGGATGGCATTGTTCACATCATTGGGAATATCTATGAATAGATTTATATCACAGTCTAATAAATAATGAATCTCAGACCACTTTACAATTTACTGTTTTTAGTCTGTCAGTGACAAAGTTCGGTAAAGGACTCCCATAATCAAAGCCTGTAATGAAACCTCAGCAGCAGAACTCTCCAGAGGAAAACTGGTTAGCTAAGAACTATGGCAAATGTCAACATGTACTTTTTCAGACAAGAAATCTTTTTTTCTGTTGTTGATTTTTTTTCCCTGTGATACATAAGTAAGAATGTGCAAGGAAAATACTATGTATTGGCTGCATAAGAAGTTGAAAATGTTTGTTTTGTTAAACATTAGAACTGAACACTCCAGTATAATGAGTGCGCTGCAACTGGAAATCCTAGGTAGTAAGCTGCCTCAGCATCTTTCTCTCATTTTTAAATAGCCATATTAATTGTGGAAGAAAATTAATAAAAAAAATAAGAAATTGATTTAAAAAAAAAAGAAATCAGTAAAAACTGTTAGAAATGGTATTCTGAAGCTGTTATTTCTATCAGGTATGATTGTTGCTTATCCTAAAAGAAAACAAGCAAAGAAACAACAACAAAAAAAAGGGGAACAAAGACCAGCTGTTCTTTCCATTCCTTCCATGTAATGAAGTTTAAATGACAGGCCTTGAGAAGCCCTTGATCTTTCAGTTCAATGGAAGTTCAGTTCAGTTCAGTTCAGTTTCACTGAACTGCATGAGGAGCTTTTCAGTGTACTGTAACTTCATTTGACCAATGTGGAATCTGTATTATTTAATGCAGGGGACAGAGGAAAAGGAAAACGATGGAGTAGATTTTGTCTTGGTTTGATTCTTCACCTCTGGTGAAGAGTATTCTGCGTAAAGCTCAAGTAGAGGATACTTTTCAAGACCACACAGCATGAAGAGAAGCACCAGCACTACAGACTAACAGCCATAGCATTAGGTCAGTGGATGCTGGCTGTACCTAGGCATAAGACAAGAGTTTTATGTTTGTATGGCCAGAGTAAAGGTATATGTGTGGATACAGTCATAACCAAATATGTTTCTGATGTTGAGATGGCTAAAATCTGCCTACTTTTGTAAATCCTGTGTGAGATTATTTGCATGAAAGTTATGGTGTAGTTTTAAAATCCTGCAATTTCTTATGAAGCTATGTGATGACACATGAGGCATGGGGCACAGACAGGAAGCTGGGATGGACAATGCTCTGAGGGTACCAAGATGGTGACTTTCCTCATTTCTTTCTATATTGCTCAAATAATTGAAGTTATAAAAGCATATTTTATCACACATAAGAACCGTCACTGTTTTGGACATAAAAATGTGAATGAGAGGTTTTCAATTACCCTAAGAACTCTGTAAAGCAGCAAGATTAAGTTATAATAAAATTTTTAGTCATGTAAAAAAGCACATTACAACAGTTTAATTTGATTATGTGTATGTGGGTTTACTCTTGCATTTACAAATACCATACTGCTCTAATGATTTCCCAGATGCAACTCTGTAATAATTTGTTTCTTGAATGGTTGAAAGTATGAGGCAAATATAACTCAAATAAGTTTTCCTAGAATAATTGTGATTGGCTGTGCATTATACAAAGTACATAAAACATAAGCAAGCAGGCATCTTCAATTTAAAAAAAAAAAAAATTCCTGTGCTAATATTACTGCACTGACATTTCTCTTTTTCCACAAACTTCACAAGTATGTTTTTATCATTCAGTCCAATGTGAATGTTTTCTCCTCTCAAGCATAGCCTCGGAACTAGAAGCAGTGGATATCATGCTGCCTGGATATTTAACCCAACTCCAGAGGTAGAGCTGTTTCCCCAAACACCCCAAACACATTTTGCCTATGCTTTGTGTGACTGTATCTTATGCTGTTCCTAGATCAGAGCTGATGTGTCCTATGCCTGTACTGATTGGTTCAGGAATGGTGATGCATGGTGTTACTGAGTGTCAGCCATGCATGACAGTGCTACAGTGTGAGCTGCTTGGAGTCCATCTCCGTCCTTATGCCCATCTGACCAGAGGAAGATTGGCAGCCTGAAAATTCTTTCTCCCTCAAGGAGTTTCAGGGGGATCAAAGTCAGAATTTGTCAATAAATGGGCACTGCAACTTAAAATGAAATTAAAACTTGTTCAAAACAGATTGCACAAAGTGCTTGGTTTAATTTTATACAAACTCACATTCAGGAATTTATACATTAGAATTATGAGTAGTATTAAATTTAACTATGCAAAACTTAGGAAGGGACTTGTGTAATTTTATACAACATCAAAGCTTTAATACACAGTTGCAGCATTTTTAATCAATCTTAATTGCATCTTTAAAGATACAAACATAATCAACACAGCCTATACTTTAAACACAAGTGACTTAAGTCAGAGATTTGCATAGATTCAGTTTCATCACTTTTAAATCAGTAGAAATTTTTATATTGGTGCGACTTCATGTGTGGATCAGACTTTAATTTCTTTGCTCCTTTGTAAAATGTGAATTAAAGACATCGTAGACTTAATTCACCATAATGTTTCATCTAATGGAAAATCTGTCTAGAAAAGACTGCCTGTGACAGCAGAGGAGGTCAGTTCTTTAGTCTAATTCTTTACCCAGACAGTCTTTCAGATCAGAACTTTGAAATGCATTGAGCATAGGCCTGGATCCAGGCTTAAATGGACTTTGCTGCCTGTCTCCACTTTGTGACAGCAAGCCATTATTCAAATTCTTGACTTTTGGTGGAATTGAGAATGAAAAATCTGACATCATTTTGGAGGGAGTCAAAACAGATGCCTGTCTGTACTACAGCTGGAATTGTGTATGCTGTGTCTCCAAGTACACTACCCCATCTTCCTTGACTCTTCTGTTCCTAGCTGGCACAAGAACATTTTGGAATAGACTTACTTTGTTTCTTTCTCAATAAAATGGGAATTATGCCACTTACCTTCAAAGACAATTGTGAGGATAAGTTCACTAAATGTTTTAGGTGCTCAGAAAATTTAATGGAGGAGGTTGTATAAATATCCAGGAAATAATCAGTGAAACCAATCTATTAGGACATACTTAGCAGTAGCTTACAATGGGTAATTATCTATTGCTTCACTGCTAGTGGGCAATTACATTGCCAGTAAACTAAATTATTCCATCTGTGGGTTATGTGTCTCTAGGATATTCAGTTAATTACATTACAGTATATTTTTACTCATGTGAAGCAGAAATATCTAGCAGTTACAAGATTGAATAGTGAATTTGGAGGTGTGGTATAGATACGGCTCCTTGCAAAATGTCCTCATTCATTGCCCAATCTTGTCTCCCTCACCTGAGGCTCTGAATGAGTTAAGCACCATTCTGAGAACTTTATTATGCTCTTTGCGATTAACAGAAAGAAAGTTGGGATCGTCTCCCTGTAGATTAATGTTTTGGATAACTTTGCACGTCTTTGTCCTGTCCAGACAAGCAGCATGTGATACAGAGCTTTATGTAACAGAAAAAGTGGGTGTTATATCCTTAGCACTCTGAAGAAGAAAAATGAAATCCTTTTACTTTGTCTCAAAATTCTTGGAAGTGAATGCTTAACAACAATTGCACAAGCCAAAGCTGAGACTTCTGAAATGTTTATTGTGGCTTAAACGTGCAACAGTGTAGAGGTAATTAAAACAGCTAGAAAGAAATCTTCTGACAAGTTGACATTTTCATAGCAAAAAAAGAATCTCCAGATATTTATAACTTTGTGTCAAGGACAATTTATACTCGATGTCATATTACAATATTTAATTTGTTTTTGTTGTCATACTGTATTAGCTTTAAAAGACTTTTAATATTTCAGCAGCTGCTGCATTGCCCCAATCAGTACTGAAAAAAACATTGAATACTGAGTGTACACAATATGCTAAGGATGTTCTTTGGATTACTCACCACCTACCCTTAGGTATCTTACTTGTGCATGAAGTTAGCTTCTGTTACAGAACCTGCTTGAAAGAAATCTGGAGGAACCGAGCAGGAAACCATCAGATTTGACAGCTGCTAGTAATAATACCTAGTAATGATCTTATGCCTGTGTTTCTACTGGCATACGTTGTGTTATGTATTGTTAGATGTATCATGCTATTTTGAATGAGTAGAGGGGCAGAGCTTCTCTCTTATAGCAGATTGTTCCCTAAATATCCATGAATCAAGCCTGAATCATGGTCTCCTTTATGCCCACTCTGAGAACGGCACACTGTGCATTCAGTTTGCAGTTCCCCCTGGTATCAAGAATCTGGAGGAAGTACAATTGCTGTCTCTACCTCACTTGTAAGAAATATTTGTGTGAGAGTTACTCATTTAAAAAGATGCTTCAGGCTGAGAATTTTGTTGTTATATCTGTCTTGGTCATTAGAGATTTCTTAATTATTTAAAGAGCTCAATTAGAAAATACCTTATTTCTGTTCTAGATTAGATCTCCTTGTGATGGTTATGAAATAGTCTATTATCGTCAATAACAGAAAAGCTAAATCACTCAAGATAAGAATAAGATAATAAAGACAAGGTCTGATCATCACAGTATTTTGAAGCCTACCTTTTTTTTTTTTTTGGTCCTTCTCTAATTATCAAAATGTTGCAGCAGTACTGAAAATATGACACCACCACTTGGATTGATAAATCAGAAATGACACAATTCAGAACGGTGCTTTGAACCTGTACCAGAGGTTAAAACTATTAACAGTGAAGTAGCTTACTGAAATTAGACTCCACTTGAAGCAAATTGATGTCATTGATTTGTATGACAGGCTGTAGTACTCAGCCTTTAGTGATTGAGAGTGTGTCTACATTAAGCAGAGGGTGCTGTCACCTTGATATTTTTTAAGACAATCCCAGACTATTTCCACTGTTAAATTTCAATTAAACAATTTTGTTTGGAAAAAATGTTCTATATGTCTTTTATCTATCCTGAGCTTCTGGAAAAACAAACTGGCTTTTCCATATTTGGCATTTATTAATAACAGTTTGAATACCACAGCGCTTTTTAAGCTGAGTGTGGTGGAATTCTCATGTGGGATTATTAAATGAGTCGATTTGCATTCTAATGAGAACAAATGTTTGGGATTGCATTGTTAAAATGCTAAAACGGTGTGTGTATAATTATTTTGCAGCTTAGATTCGCAGAACTCATTTCCCCAAACTCTTTTTTTTTTAAATAACTAAAGAGACAGAGCATACTGACGGCTGGAGGGGAGGTGATTAGGGTAATTTAAACTGTTCACAAATGACTTTGCTACTGAATGAAAGCATTTCTTTGGCTTTGCCGTGCTCCTTTCATTATCTTTAAGCGGCTGCAGTGTTGAGTCCCATAAGAAGTCTTACCAAGCTCTCTTTCCTTGTACAATTTCTCATTTGTATTGATTAATCATTTTGTAATTCCATTCTAGGTTGCCTTGCTCATCTTTAAGGCATGTGCTGCCTTTTCTTTGCTTGTCTATCCTGTAACGGTTATGTTGTCTCTTCTAATACCTTAGCTTTATCACTGCAAGTCAAGCTTTAAAACATTAATCCCTTCATGCTTTAATTTCATATTCTATTACCAGAATGAATGCAAATACTGTTTCCTTTTTGCTCCTTTTTAATCATGTTCACTACAGCTTTTGCAAATGGTCCAAGAGTAAAGTAAGCTTTTTATTACAGTCAAAGTCAAAGATTTGTTCAGCTACACTTTTCATATATTTTTCTACAACTATTGCCAAACAAGAATTGTTTACTGCAGGCTTCTGAGATGTTCTGCTGCCTTTCTATTCCCCATTTCAGGCACTGCATAGCTGCATTGTTTAAAATACTGCTTTCCTAACAAAAACTGTGTGTTGCTGAGGGCAAATTATCATGAGTTACTGTAAGGAGGTTTAAATAAAACCTTGTCTTTTTCCTGCTCTGTGTTGTCTTGTCATAAGCAATTGTGGTTATGAGGTGTGAATAGGGGCTGCTTTTTAACTTTCTGTGTGAACCACCAGGCACCGCTCTAGCATTGTAAACTCATGTAAAATTTATAGAGAGACCTCAGTAGCCCCATGGTTAATCTGAAGTTATATTCTTAAAGCAAGTTTTAAATCCCTGAGATTGACACAAACTTCTTTCTAAGATCCCGTCATACAATACCTGTAGAATTTTAGGCAGGAAAAATACATGCAGAATTTGCTAGCTAAAAATCATACTGTCTGGCTACAGTTCAGAATTTTAAGTAGTTTGGAGTCCTCTTTTCAGGATTTCTTTAGCGTTCAGAACCTGAACTTTAATTGTGACATTTACGGGATCTTGATTTCTTTTGGCACATAATCCTAGTTTTCTTTGAATAAATACTCCTCTTTTCCATTAACAATAACATATTCTGGTAAAGAAATTAAAAGTCTCAATCTCTCAATTTTTCCCAGTGGAAATGCAAGAAGCTGCCTTATGGGACACGATACTAAGCATGGCATCAGAAGGCAAAGTGCTGCATATCAATACCTGCTAACACTCAGGAAAGATAAAAATATACCTTTTCATTCATACTAACTATTCCATAGTTGCTTGTGTAAAGTCTTTGAGTTAGATCGATTACATTGTAGCAACAAACATTTTTCCTAAAGAACATTGTTATGTTTCCAGTTCTCCTTCCAATAAACTTCTCCTTCCCATCTGTAATTACATAAAAAATGGATAGATTTGTTGCAACCTGTGCCTATGTTAACTTACCTCTGTAAAGGTAGCAGGCTGTACTGCCTCCTTCTCTAGAGAACTGAGAATATGCTCTATACATCATCTTCCATGGTGCATGACCTGGTTTTTTTTTATGCTATCAAAAATAGACATGAGGTTAAGGTATACCAGTCCTTCTTTTTAAAACTCACCAACAAAACAGAGTTTCTGTGGTAGAAGTCTGGTTTCCTTCAGAACAAATGGCAACACTTTGAAGAGAATTAAAGCAAAATAACATACATGGCACAGCAATGAGGCTTCATTGTCATGGACATTATAACTCTCACAAATAATACTTCTGCAACTTGCTCAACACTTTTAGCCACTCATAAAGTACGTGACCTGTATAAAATCTTCATGTTCAAGTTCACAGTCTTCATTCTTACAGAAACATACTATGTGTTTCTATGAGACTACTGAATGAAAGATTATGAATGTATCTGCTAAGTTATAAAAGATATAACTCTCTTTTGTATGTTCTCATGGCATCATAAAGCCATTAATCATTATTAAATCACAAAGCTCATCCACACATATCTACAGCTTAATTAAGAACCGTGCTCTCTAAAACTGCCAATTAATTAACTCTCAGAAGCACAAACACCTCTCCACCCACGATCTTTTAAATTGTTGGTTATCACGACCTTTTATTCTTTTCATATCTTCAAAACATCCTTTAAAATATCATACACTCCAGGCTTTCCACAGAGATTTTTGAGTTCAGATATGCAGCAAAAGAGTAATTGAATTTCCAAAGCCTTGTGGTTTCTAATGTTTATTAACAGTTAGGTTGACTTTTAGACCCCCAGTGTTTGGGGCTGGGTCAGTGCTATTGCCTATCCCAGGATAAAACTCAGTGTTCATAGCACAGTGTTTCACTCCATCTATTCCAGCAGTTTCTGGTTTAATTATATCTATTCAGAAATGGTGTTCTTTCCTTCTATTTCTGTTCTGTGCAAAGTGGTGACTCGCAGCCTGTATGCTAAATTTTATCAACTTTTTACCTCAGGAAAATTTGGCTAAGTTCTGTTATCGTTGGTTAGCTCACTAAATACCTGGACAGAGTCTGTCTGCCCATGCACGTGTTTACACATCTGCTTCACAGCAAGACGTAATCTAGAAGTAGAAAAGCAATTAGATCAAATTCTTGTACATTTTATTCCTGGCACTGAATTGGCATTTAGGATGTATGTCAGTTTTAACACACTCAGTGGAAACTGTTGGATGTCAGCTTCTACAAAGTTCCTTCTGAGACTGTGGCAGCACCAATCCCAGGTTTTTGCTCAGGAAACCCACATTTAATATTTACATTAATTACATTTAGTATTGCATTTAATGCTAACTTACAACAGGCCAATGTTGAGCCACTAAATGCTGCCGTATCTGTGGAGAAGTTTCTCTTCTAGAGAACAGGTGGCCAGAGGCCCAGGCCCTGCTCAGGGCTGGGGGCAGCAGTGCCCGCAGGTGAGGCCCTCTCAGCTGGCAGGCAGGCACAGCTGAGCTGGGGCTGCCATCACGGCTGGGGCTGCTGGAGCAGCTGCAAGTGCTTGGGAATGTAGAGAGGCAGAAGAATTGACCTGAGAAGGTGGGAGACTCCTATGGAGGTAAGGTAAAGTATTTCTTGTTACAGGGAAGTGACAAGGGAACTACAGGGAAGTAATTGAGAGCATGAGAAAGAAGGTGGGTTTGTGTGTGGTGCCCAGAGTGGGGCAGCTTCTGAGGTAAAATGGCTGTGGGGAATGTGAGGGAGGGCCCAGGCAGTTGGTGTTTTCTGGGTGGGTTTGATGGCCTCATGAGGGGGTGTGGTGCGATCATGGCATGCCTGGGGTGTGCTGTGGTGCGAGTCAGTAGCTAGGGAATGGTCCTTGACATGGCTGGGATGGGGGCTGTGTTTGGTGTGAGTGCTCACCTGGAGACATTTTAAGTGTGGAGTGACTGGTAAAAGCACTGTGAGGGCAGGGTGGTGCCCCTGCATCTTGGTGGCTTCTGGAAAGATGAAGTGCAGAAGTAAGCATAAATGTTTTAAAGCGTTCTTACTAGATGTATGCTTAGTGACCATGCTAATGGCCTGCTTGGTACAGGACTTGTAAAACTAGAAACCACTATTAGTAAATGCAAGTTCACTTTTGCAAAGTTCTGTTACTAGGTGTACGTATTGGTTACATATCTGTATGCAAACACAATGTGCCTATGCAGTTGTACATCAATACCTATTTTTGCTAAATAATCATGTCACTGCTAGCTTAATCAGGGAGGATGATGATGTGTTGGTTCTGTTCAGCTGTTTCAGATCTGTGCCAGAACAGAAAAAGCTGTTGATAATAGAGTTCTTTCTGCTAGCCAGTACGCTGTGTGTGTAGGGGGAAATACTGAGGATGACCCTTAGCTCTTTAAAGCTATTAAGTTTCTACTAAATGTTTTCTTTATTTGTAGTGTAACTTTCAGAACTTTTCTTTTTTATATCTAAATCTTTCAGTGCCTCAAATGTTTTCTGTACCAGAAACGCATATTTCCATTCTGTTTTCTCTTTTCTTCTACTTCAGAAGAAAACTTGAAATTCTTACTGTCACTTATTTTTATCTGCTCTCTGACATAACAGCTTATCCATCCCAGTCTTGAAGTCCATCAAAGTAAGGCCTTCAAGTCTGTGAGCTTGAGAAGGAGTGACTGATACACAGAAAAACATGCATGTGATTACTTGTTTATTTAAATAGAGGTTAGGCACAGTGATTCACTTCGAAAACAGTGAATTAGAGGAAAATGCTGAAAAGGAGTCTAGTATAGTTATCTAGTCAATGGGGTAAAGTTGTGAGATCCAAAACCCTAATGTTTTTGCAGTTAGATGAATGATTTTTGCAAGGATAGACGTGGACAGCTGGTTTTAACTTTAATCTTACTAGCATACTGGAAAAACACTGTAGGAGCCTGCTCAGCATATTAACTAGGTGCAATTATATCTATTTGCATTTTTCTATGTTGATGCATTTTAATTTCATGATATGTAGACCAGGACACAGATTGTGTATACTTTCACTTAAGAGCATGAAGCCTGTTAGGCACTTCAGAAAGACTGTCCTGTTTATACAAAACCATATGAATAAGCTCACTAGCTGTTGGTCTTGATAGTACTCGGTGGAAAAATGAAATAGTTTCACTGTATTTCTGTGTCTCCTGCCTTCTACCTCCTCTCTCGCTTCCCATGACTGTTTCCCTAAGAATTGTGGTTGAAAAAACTATATTTTTTTTTTAAAAAAGGAAATGTTCTAAAGATAAAGATCTGATAGTAGCAGCCTGGAAAACAAACAACAAGATTTCCATAGCTTGCATTTGGAAATTACTAAATTACCATGAAATGTTGTTCTGGTTTCAGCAGGCAGGCCTGGAAACCCCACACAGCCATTCGCTCACCNGAGAGAGTTTCAGTTAGAAACTAAGACAAATGTAGACGTATTAAGGAGGATGCTAAAAAGAATTTTGATAGACTCTAGTCCCTAACCTAATTAAGCAAACCTCGGTTATCTGTGAGCAGCTTAGGATCAGAGTTTTGCTTGCTTGTTTTTATGATACATGCTATGTGAAAAAGAGTACTGTAAATCCGCACCCAAAGTGTGCTCAGAGCAAGCTTCTGCATTACCTATCCTGTTTACGTTCTGAGTTGCATTATGAGAAGGGCCCTCTGTCAGATGTGTCTTCCACAACATCCATTCAACTTGAGACTTGTGTAGTAAAGCACAAGGCATTCCTTGAGGGGGACTGGAACGTCTTGTTCATGTTGGCCTGATACGCTGTGCTGATGGTAGGTTCCCCTAAACTTTTTTGTTTTGTTTATGTGTAGAACCTCCATCCCTGTTTGGAATTCAAGGAATTCCTCACCAGAATATCTATAATGCCTCAACTTTTTAAGTGTAAAATGTGTCACAGTGTAATTTGCTAGGATCTTCTTTTATGTAGGTGGTTGTTACTTTACAGAAAATCAAAACAGGTTCTTTAATTTCAGCATTGGATCATGCAATTTTATGGAAAAGTATATTGAGATTACTAAAATGTGAGTACGCAACTGTGGTTGCACAAGGAATGTATATGTTTTTTTAATGAATATTTTTTAGGAAACTGAAACTTCATACATGATTTTCATCTCTGCATCCTAATTTAACCATATAGGGACAAGTGTTTAATTCTGACATTCGTTCCACGCTGAAGTACTCACTGGCACAGTTTGGTTCTAGTGGGGGCTAGGGTAAAACTGCTTACATTTCAGAAGATAGCATTTCAATCATACTGCACTTTGATACTCTTCAGTACTGTATCTAATGCATCTCACATATCTAATGCAGGTTTAGGCAGATTTAGACACAACTTTACTGATTGACAGCCATCAGTCTCAGTTGAAAGATCTTCCATTGTTCTTTTGTTTTGTTGTTAGGTCTCTCATGTACTCCACTCATGCCCCTTCTGAAGGATTATCCCTTGCCATTAAAAATAAAGGAAATTATCAGTTGGCATGCATAGGAAATACTAATGCTATTAATGGCTTTAGAAGTGTTCTTTAGCATTATGAAGAAGAGTTCAAGATTACCTTCTCCACTATCATTCAATTTTGTATTACGTGAGGTGAGTATTGAAGTTAAATTAAAAAATATTCTCTGACAATATCAGTATCCCTGGAATTATGGTATTTCATGGCCAATTTGAAGTCAGTGATACAAGGATTACTTCATAAAAATGATAAGTAATTGCCTAGCATCTAGCTGAAAGCACTTTTTGCCAATATCAAATAATAATCTAAATACAGGAGTAAATGGCATCTTTCCATTTTCACAAGAGGAGTGACGGGAAGGAAGGAAACAAAGCACTTCTCAACTCCAAACCCCCACCCCATGACTAGTAGAGCTGCTGTGTTTTCAGAACAGAATGTGCAGACTGCTCAGGGATGCTTGAGTCTTCTTACAGCACTTCCACAACTGGAAATTCATTGAGGGTATAAAATAATGTTGATCTGTAAGCCTGGATTATAAAGTTGTTTTTGGAGCTTAAAAAACAAAAGAAAAAAACAGCACACGGTCTTTGTTGCCTGTGACAACAGGCAAAAGTTGCAACAGTTGCAAAGTCATTGTTTAGTGCAGGCTGTTAAGTGAAGATGCAAAGTGAAAAGTATAGTGCCTTTGTCTGGCGTTCACACTAATGCATATTTTGTGGAGATTATATTCTGTGCTCATTCTATTTTTGATTTTATAAATGCAACATTCCTTCAGGGCAGGAGAGATTTAGGTGTAATTTTGGAGCAGATGAAAGGAACCTTATTTGTGCCCTCTGTTCCCTTTCTGTACTTTGATTTGTATAGTACAGCAGAGTTAATTTTGACATTTCCTTTAAACAAAACAAATGGCATTCTCTCTCAGCTCAAAATAGTGTTAATACATACGTTGCTCTGAGAGTAACTCCTCCTATTTATTTCCATGGAAACTACTACAGATGCAAAGAGCACAGTAACACTACTTGATAGAGCAAATTCTCAGCTACAAAACACTCGTTTTCAACAATCACCACCGTGACATCAAGGGCCAACAGAATAAAGTAGGAGGCATTACTTCTGGAGCAACCCTCTTAGAGGCACACTCAGGCATGATTACACAACTTCAGTATAGAAAGGCTTTGTGTGTAATACATTGTACTTGCCTTTCAATATAAGGGACACAGCTAGATATTATTTTTCAAACTACAGGCGTTACAATGCTATCAGCATCTTCTGGTATATGTGAGAAGTTGATAGTCTCGTTGATTCCATGTCAATGGGTGTCTTTCTTGTCACTTCAATTCCCTAGTCTTGACTGAAGAACTGTGGTGGTATCACTTGGCTTATGGTGATCCTGTCTTCCCTCCCATTCTTTTGAATGTTGGTCACTTACTCAACTTGGATTGCCCCACTTGCTGGCAAGAAACGTCTGCTCCTGTGAGCGACTGAGATGCCCATAGCCCATTTTTATCTCTTGAACACTCATATTTTTACTCAAGTCATCAGGAATCACAGTCCCTTGCAAAGAGCAACAGGATCGTAATTTAAAAAAAAAAAAAGTATGCAATACAATGCATTAAAGACAAGCTTTGTAGTATGATAGACACGGCAGAACTATATTGTATTTTAAAACTTTAGAAAGCAGTACATGGGAAGTTAGAAAGCTTTCATGATCAATAGCAGAGAGTAGTAGGAATGTTTGTGGCAGAGTGTGCCTTCTACAAGCTCTGTCAAGAAGTAGGATGTGAAACAGTGATATTTTCTTCTGAAAATATAATCACCTTGATAACTGAGGTTTTTTTGTTAACACAGAATATCAAATGAAAGCCTTACTGTTATCTGGCCTTAAGAAATTTCCATCTGAGTACAGTGCATATGAAACATTCACAGCTGAATTAGTGTGCAGGTAGCAGCACGCGTTGTTGCACTCCAAATCTTGTTACAGGCAAGATATATTGTTAGTATATTGCAAGGAAAACAGTCAAAGGACTATTATTGATGTGGATTTAACTGATAAAATAGGAAAAGAATGTATTACTATACAGAAGAAATTTCAGTAATAATGCTGAAATTCTTTTGCCTTACAAACGTTCTGTGCTTACCCCTTTTTCTAGTTGTGTACTCACCCTTTCCCTGGTAGACTGTGGGTACTGAGGCTTCAGTGTGGTGTGCTTGTGCCAGAGGGTATGTTGGCAAGTCGTCAGCATTGCAAAGCCTTTACCAGATGGAAAGTCGTGATCATAGTTTTGTCTTCCTCACTTCAACATTTTACGCACAGTCCTTCTTATAAGTTTGCTACCATTCTTGTAACTAAGTTATAGAATGTCATCATCTTCAGACATCTTAAAAATCAGATTGCCTTTGACAGAGATGAGGAGACATAGCATTCAGTGGTTTGATGCTTCCATAGCTACAGAAGAAAGAATTTAGGCTTAGTGACCGCCAGCAGAGAGGCGTTCCCTGGAGGGGGCTGTGTGGCTTGCAAGCTTTGAGCGTGTGAGCTAGCTATAGGTTGTGGAGCTGGGATGGTAATTTGCTTTGTGGTATGAGAAGAAGTATGGACACTGGGATCTAGCAGAGGTGAGGCTTTTGTCACCTGGGTTCATTTCCTGCCTGGCTGATTGTCCATGGCAGAGCTGGGTGAAGGCAATAAGGAGTTTTCACAAATGTCCATCCAAAACAAAGCTCCGGTACTGTGTTGGACTTTGGTAATGCTCACTGTTCTTGTTCCAGCGAGTTCTCAGGGTCTCCCGTCTCTCCAGTTGTCATTTACTCACAGGTGTTCCTGTAATCCCTAGGTCATTTACAGGTGTCCCATTAGTTTTAGAGACTGTTTGAAGACAATGTGTAAACATAACTGCATAAATGGAAGTTCTGTGCGCTTCCCCGTGTGACAAAGATCTTTAATATTCTGGTTCTCTTATGTTTACGTGATAAAATTCAAGCTTTTTCTGTTTTGTTTTGTTTTACATGTACCTCCATTTTCCATCTCAGAAGGTGTCTAGAATCTTAGCTTGCACTTAAATGGGAAGATACAGTTATTAAAACTTGTACTTATTAATACAATCTTTCTATATAAGGCAATAAAGAAATTTTAATCAAACTGGTATAATACAAGCTCTGAATAGTTTTTTCCTTGGTGATAGAGAGAAGTAATTGGGGGAAAAATGGAAAAAAAATAAAAAATATATATGTACTTTCTTTCTTCAAAAGCCTAATTTTCGTTGTTGTGAACTCTGAACACTGTATTTTTCTGAATATGCATCACATTCATTTTGGATTATTTAATTTAGCTTCTTTCCAGATGAACTAGCTTTATTAAATGCTTGCCATGGATGAGCAAACAAAGTTTGTGCAGACTATAAATATCTATGATTAGTCTTATACGGCATTTTTTAATCTAAGGTTTAACAATTATGTGTAATATTTTTATGCAAGTTTGGTAAGGGAGGGTGAGGGTGTGGGGGAGATGGTTTAAAACTGTTAGCAAGGCACCAGCCAACCCCAGTGTGGGCAGACGAGGCAGTCCCCATAGCTGTGTGTTAGTTTACATGAGGCTGTAATGAGGTGAACTTCATCTAAAGCCAACTTGGTAGAGTCTGAGCGTTTAGTCACATGGCTGTGTGCGTGTGGTCATGCTTATTAAAGCCTGGAATTTACTGTAGCTTGACTCCTTTTCGTGGCATGGGTTATACTTGGTTTTGTTTTCTATGTTAATTAAAAGCAAGTTACTTGAATTTTTCTGGAGACACATATATATATGTATTGTTATCTTATTGTTTTACAGTAATAGATATGTAGTGATTTTCCTTGTCCTGCATTCTAAAAATGTGTGAATAATTGTAGCTGATCACAGTTTGCAACTTTCTTTTCTTGACCTGTAAGATTTGTAATGAGGCGGTTGTTAAGTAATGTAGATTTGCTTTGCTTATTAAATATCTTTTCATTATTGTTATCATCTTCCTAATGTGTTCATCTTCACATGGATAGTTGCGCACTAGTGAATTATGATGACGTGTCTTTAGTTTCCAACAGTGTGTTATTGCTTGGTGATCTCAAAGTTTGTAAGTGCTAGCAGAAGAGGCAACCAATTCAAAATGCTTAGTAAGAACAGAAATACTTGGATATAGTGGTACTGGTGATGTCACTCAGATAAACTACAACATCTGTGTTCCTAGTCAACAGTGAGCCTAAACGTCTGTGAGGGTAAAACTACAAGTATTATTAATCTTGTGAATTTTTTAAGCAACGCCTTTTGTTTTGATATGCCTTAGAACCGAGTGACAGATTTAGAGATGAAATGTTCCGCAGAGCCCTGCAGTTTGCCCTCTTTCATCTCTTTAGAAGTGAATTGAATCCTTCTCGCTCAGTTGTGGATGTTGCCAAAATAACTGATCCTCATGTCTTGAATGACTGTCAAACTGGGTCCAAGGCTGAATAATGCCAAACAGACTTCATGTTGCTTCCAGCATGAACTGAAATAGGCAAAACCCCAGTCTTTTCAAAAGTCTACCTCTAAGCCTTGAAGGGACCGTGGGTAGAGCTGGAAGATAACCATTATGAGGAGAAATAAGATTAACTTGACTAGAGTACGTTCTGTAGCATTGATTCTTTCTGCAGAGATTGAATTGTTCTCATCTTTACTCGTAAGTGTTGGGTTTTTAAGGTGATTTGCAGACTTTTACAGATGACATTTCATGAATTTTGAGTTTCTTGAATAGTGCTTTTTTAGTACATTGAAATAACAAATTAAAAAGTTGTACACCGTCAAATAGGTTGGGGCATGTTTATGCAATTAAACAGCATGCCTGAAGCTCCTACTTGATCAATTGTAGTCACAAGTCTTAAACAGTCTGAAAGCTTCTCAATATGATTTCAATGATTGATGTCAATTACTTCATTTTCAGGTGTTTTTATCTGGGATTTTTATCTAGACATTGAAATGAATGCCGCAGATATTACGGCAGCTGTATTGATTACTCTGTTTTGATTTATGCATTGGTGTTTTTAATCTGAGACTCAAACAGGCATTTTGAAGCTCTAATTAACATTTGTGTTCTGACAAACTGAAACTGACTTTTCTATTAAGGAGATGTAATTTCAAGTCTGAGATGAGCAGACTTGCAAGCTGAGCATGATGCAAGGCTTAGGCTTTTCTTTGATTTTGTTTAAGATTTAATTACAGTAAATATTGACTCTGGAAAAACTTTAATCTTAAAGTTTGACTTCAAATGTAACCTCTCTGAATCTTTAACATACTTAAAGTGTATAGCTACAATGCTAGGTTGTTTCTGGTTTTCAAAGCATGAATTTAGGAGGCTGTAGGAAGAATAAAATAGATTATAAAACGAACTATACACATCTTGAACCTATCACTGGATAAAATCCTCATCATCTATCACCTGCTACTGAATGATGCTAAACAAAGCTAACAACAGTGCTGTTTAAAAACAACTCCCCCCCCAAAAAAAAAAAACAAAAACAAAAAAAAAGAACAGTAGCACTAAAAACAACCACACAACAACCAAGAACAGTATCACTGTCGCTTTCCAGAGAAGAATAGAGGGCGAGGGAATGGACAAATGGTGTCATCTTCTTAGTCTGAGAGAGAGTAATCATTTTCCAGTCATCCCGAGAAATTTTGTCTAAGACAAAAGTTGTGAGTTTTTTGCTTTTTGGAGGTCTTTTTTTTAAACTAACTGCTCTTTGAAAGCACAACAGCGATTATGAACATGACTGTTCCATTACCATTTGGTTACTGTGTCCACACTTTTAAGAGTAATGTTTGCCGTGTGATTGTGCAATAATTGTAATTTCTAATCCTCTAACTTTTATGAATCTGTGAATTTGTATAGGATACATCTCTTGCATGATTTCCTGTGACTGTTTTCACTAAAGAAGCAACTAGGAGGGTGCATGGAATCATGAGAGAACCTTGTATAACCAAGTTTTGCTAGTATTTCAGGTCAGTTTGCTATCCCGGGCAAGTCCTTCTTTTCAGCTTTATCTATGGGGAAGATTTCAGCTAGGACATGTAAAGTAGACTGACTTCATTATAGCTAATAGTAGTTGCAGCACCTCAGCTATGTACTTGTAATGCTCGTAGAGCGAAGTTGTCCTTCAATTCCTTCATAGCAATTCCTCTAAAAGCGCAGCTTCACACTTATTGGGTGGTGCAATAGCTGCATGAAGAAGCATCATGTGTATTCCAGGTTTGATAAGAATCTTTGTTTGAGTCCTGCATAAATGTCAGAATCAATATGAATGCTTTTAAAGCTAAGATGGTAGTCACATGGATATTTTTAGCTGTATCTGAAACAAACTGAGGAGATAATAAATAGCTGATGTAGTTTAATTTTAAGAACAAGAACTTTATTTCTGTACACCTTGCTAATGCACCTACCGAAATCCCTTCCTGACTAGCTTCCCACAAAAGCCAAGTACTCCTTCCCAAACCTTTCTTACCCTATAATTGCACTCTGCGATCTCATTACTGAGTGAGGCTGGTGCCCTGTGGGACAATCTTGTGTAATCATGTAATTAAAAATGCATAATAAGACACATAAACAAGGGAGTAAAATTAAGGCTGCTCTGAAATGTCTAATCCAATTCCTGCCTTACCACCCTGCACATCCTTGACATTTTCCCAAGTAGTTTCAGGCTTTCTTTTCTTTCCCAAGTTTTGTCACATACCAGAAGAACTTAAACCTTTTGTAAGCTATTGTGGTTCCCTAATGTGGTATAGGCATCAACTACATTATCAAGCAGCAAGAGGAAGCTGATATTTCTGTCTTGTACTGCATCAAAGACATATAAATGATGTAACAGTTTGTACAGGCAGTTCCATTTTATAAGCTGGGGTAAAAATTTAATGGATGTTTTGAAAGAGAGTGTGATTTCATCTGATTTTCAGTTATGTAATATTAGAATATTTGACTCCATCATCAGATCCCATAAACGCCGTAGCCCTGTTTAGCAAGAAAGTTCTGCAAGTATGAAATTGTTGTTGGTTATAGCTGGAATGTAATTTAATGTAGAGCTTTATTTTAAGCAAAGAATGATTTTTTTTGTTTGTTTGTTTTTTTTGTTTTTGGAAAAATATGAAGGAGGTAGTTCCTTGAGTAAGGTCCCAGAAATTCTGCCTTTAGGTTCCTTGCTGTAAGGCAGGTGAGTGGATCAAGGGCAGAACCACCATTGTGCTGTATTTTGAATGCTGTCCAAAATATTTTTTGCTTTGTTACTGACTGCAAATCCTTCTTACGTGTTTGTGTGACTGAGCAAAGGGCAGTGCAAGAGGCCTCTGCTAAATCTCAGAGGACTGTTACAGCCAATAAATAACTTTTTTTTTTTTCTAACGAAAACTGCTAGGAAGGATATAGATGTGTAATATACCCTCATAAATGGAGAAAGATATCCAACCACCTAATTTATCATACTAGCCCAACTCCTGTTGGGTACAGTGCGATATCCCAATTCACAGACTGGAACAGCTCATTTTAACCTATTGTGCCATTTTATATTTAGAAAATGGTATCTCATGTCAAGAGGGTGGCATGGATAAACAAGAATGAGCCAATGCTTGATAGCTATTTCTCATCAATGAAAGTAGGGGAAGATGGAGAATCTGTGACATGAATCTCAGAACGAGGTTGCAGCTGGGTACCAGATCACTGTTCATCAGCAAGTTATCGCTAGGTAGCAAAATGGAGGAAATTTTTTGCCAGGAACAAAATCTAGGGTGCGCTTATACTTGAGATTAGAAGCTGTTTTTCACCCCTTCATAAATATAGCCCTCATTTGCATTATCATCTAGTTCTCTAAATGTCATTTTTTAAATATGAATTTATTAAATGTCAGTTGAGCAGGGTAATTTGAATAGTTATTTTCTCCTACCATTATTCTGTTGCCACTATCCTATTATTAAGGACATTTTAACTGTTGATTGCTTATACTACTGATTGGAACCTTTGTTTGTCTACGTTAAAAACAAGCATGTGGTGTTGTGTTCTTTTCACACGGCCTGATTTTCACTTTTCCCCATTAGAAGTCCACACAGACAAAGGAATATAATTGTAAAATCACAGTGAAAATTCCACTTTGTTGAGAGGCATTTTGTCTTACGCTGAAGATAATTCCTGCCTTCTTTCTACCTCAGTCTGGATCTTGGCGCTCTTGTCATATCTTTTCATTTTGTATTATCAGAAGTTTTCCAGAAAAGACTCAATTAATTGCAGCTACAATTGTCACTACCAAATTAACAATCTTCTGCAAAATCTGATTCTCTAATTAATGTTGCAGCATATGTGCACTAATCTGTCTGCTACTTCTGCTCTCTAATGAGACAGATAGTTACAACACTTCCTTAAAAAAAAAGAAAAAAGAAAAAAAGAAAAGAAGACTGGCTATGCATGACATTACTAGGTAATAAATAAAATAGTGGTAGCTTTTATCATCCTTTATGCTTCGAATATCGTGTTTTAATATTTTTATTTAATTATACCTTTAGATCCAAATGTCGGATTCAATATGGATTTGGAACTTGGCAATTACTCGTCTTCTAGTATATAAGCAAGTCAATCAACATGACTTGATAGTCTCTTTTTTATTTTATTTATAAAGGCATTAATAAAGCAAAATATTCTGTAAATTCAGTAACAGAAATGTGATTCGCAATGTTCTGTTTATAGTGACATCTAGTGGTGTAGGGTTCTGCTGACTAATTACAATAACAGTATGAACGTGCTAAAACATGTTAAGAATAAAATGTTGCATGAAAATTGAGTGAGCTCTCTGATGGGAGATAGTGCTGACCTTAGAGCTATGCATTAATTTACAGAAGACCTGTCTTGAAAATACTTTGCAAAAGAGTACTTGTTTTTGTATCTATGTTGTATATAAATCATGCACATATTTTTACCAGTAATCTTCCTGATCTGTCTTTTCAGTAACGGAAACATAAGACAGTAGTAGCACTGCTTGTCAGTTGAGGCTGTGTGTGCTGGTCTTGAAAGAAAGACAGTGGAAGAGGAGTGTATTTAAGTACCTCTTATCTAAGCAAATAGAATTAAATGAAATTGTACCAAAAGATTAATTACTCTCCTTTTCTTCTTCACAGTCACCAAACTACTCTACTGTCATGTTCAAGCTTGTCTTTTAAATGCACCAAATGGTACTCTGCTTCAAAAATGATAGATAGATAGATAGATAAACTTTATGCAGTAGCCTAGTCCCAACCAACTGAAGATTGCAGGTATGACCATGATGATCTTTTTGAAACAGTCTTATCTAAGGACCAGGTTCTGGCAGTCAAGATGATTTCCGCTTCATTTTGCCTGAGTTTTTCCTGATGCAGATCTGGTCAGGAACAAACTTAGAGTCAAGTAAGCATTACACATCCAACAGTTTCAACCAACCTTACTAGGTAAAGATCTCATTCCAAACAATGTAGCCAGCTTTCTGTATGTTTTCCCCCAGTATATTAAGGCTTTTTTTTTTTTT
>WBMW01005527.1:1313493-1358761 GCA_013396635.1 Penelope pileata
TTTTTTTTTTAAGAGGCAAATAAAACAAATTCCTATGAAAAAGCCACTGATTTTTCAGTCAACCCAGCAGTGGAATTCTTTTGCTTCTCTTCACAAGCTGCCTGGAATTGGAGAGCTGTTTCAGATTTTGGAAATAGTTAATGGACATGAAGGAAACATTGTTAGGAAGAGCACAGAGGCTTCAAATACAAATCAGATCTAATTGTAAATGGATTCTCCTAAATGGTCCATGTAAAAGTGATATCATTTTAAATATTCTTTGTTTGGAAGATCCTTTTGTTGCCTTCCCCTCCCACTCTGCTTTTGATTTTTGCAGTAAAATGAAAACTGATGCATGTTTCTGTTTCATTGAAGAACTAAGGGCTGGTATTACAAGAAAGATGTTCTTTTCTGTCCTTATAAAAACCTTAAAACAAATTTATAGAAAACTATGTTCTCAGATCCTTCTGCCAATGTTGTTTGGCACTGACTGTAATTGTTTTTGCCAAAACTTTTTTCTGCATCAAACCTCTTCAGATGAATACAATATTCCTTGTAAGAAATTTTTCATTGTTCATCCAAGAGAAGTTTTTCAATGACCCAAAGCACCAAGAACAATTTAGGATTTGTATTGCAAGTCACTGATAGTTTTATTACAATTGCTTCTGTGTGTATCTAGCCACTGAAACGTTGTTTTTGGTGGAAGTGTTACAGAAAGATAAGATTTTGAGATCTAATTGACAGAAACATAGCTGAAGATTACGAAGGAAATTTATTTTGAAAACGTTTAAATATATGCTGTATCTTAAGACTGCAGAAATTCACAGGCAAGGTGGAAGCAAATACGTGGATACAAAAGAGAAATGTCACCGTAAATATTTCCTTTTTGTGAACAATTGAATTTCTAGTTTCTGGGAAATTACACTTTCTTGCCCTCGCTTTCACATGGTTAATGTCACATTCCTGAAATAGCTCATGTGTTTTCTGAACACTTCTAAAGGTGTTGGTTGAGCAAAGCTATCGCTGGAGAAAAAATCAACTGGTCTTCTGGGGTTTTGTGTGCTTTTGTTGTGATTGAGGAGGGTAAGAGCAAGGAAAGACTTGAGGAATATGTGTACATGTTCATCCTTTATCGGGAGACAGGTATTGATACTCCCAACTCTGTACTGTGAGGTGCTTGAAATTTGTTCTGCTGGTGAAAATGGAAATTTTAAGGTGCTTGGAAGCGCCTTAACAATGTCTATTTAAAAAGTAAATATATTTAGGAAACATTGTGAGAGAACTTCTTCCTTCCTTTTTTTAAAAAAAACAATTGTTTCACAAAACTACCCATTTGCTCCTACTGTGCATGCCTGAAAGTGATACTCTTTGAGCTTTGCCCTGTGTAGTTCTGGGTTTCAAGTTTGTGGGTGGCCTTCAGTATAACATGGAAGTTTTAAGTATTTTTTCTATTAAACAAGGAAAAGAATCAACTTATACACAAAAACTATTTTAAAACAGCGATGTGTTACAGCACTAGTTTTCGGTTCTTTAACAGAAGCACTTCCACACAACCAAATGAAAGCTAAGGAACTGATCCCTAGGCTTGCAAAAATTAAGTAGTGGTCAAGGCTCATTAAAGTGTTGCTAAGGCTTGTTTCTCTGGAGCTGTGTACTGATAAAGTAGCTTGCCTCAGAGAGGACTGAAAAAAATAACATAAATCTTAAACATCGTAGTCTGCTGGGCTTTGACTTATCCTTTCAATCCTCATTCACAGCTGGACGCCAGTAGATATCAAAGTATCCCAGCTGCTTGGCAAAGCCACCAAACACCATCTCTTCATACGGAACTCCTTTGAAAAGAGTGGAAGGAAGAGAAGGGGGGGGGCCCAAATCCTAACTTGGTGTGCTAGAAATCTAAAGTAAAAAGAGATGGAGAAGTAATGCAATTCTGATAACTGAAATCTTTGAGAATTGTATGGTTGATTCTAAAAGCACAGCTGTGTGTTTAGGAGTCTGGGTTACTAGCGACTCATTAAAGTAATGTACAAATATTGACTGCATTTGAGAGAAACAGCTGTGAAGTCACACTTGTAAATTCCAAAATAGTAAATCTGTGCTCTAAGGCTTAAGCTGTACGTGTCACTGAAAGAGGGATTTGAACTAAATTATTTTTTTGATGCTTTTGATATTTAGACCACTTGGTATAAACTTTCTCTGAGTCGTTGATCATCAGTAGAAATAATGCTTACAGAAGTACTTTCAGAAAGGATCAATGCACTGGACAGGAAATTGTCAATTACAAGTTTGAGATAAAACTTATTCAAGCACACTAGATAGTCCCAGAACTTAGCGGAGTATATGAAGCTGTACAAGAAATGGAGTAACTTACTGAATCTGCAAATTGTACCACTTTGATTACGCTGAGATCAATAGTGAAGTTGGGCAAAAGCTAGCTGAGAAGTGTGTATGCTACCTTGGACTGAATCAGTAGCAATTTTTGCTGTTTACCTTAGTTTTCCCTGTGAAACAGGGAAAAAGTTGTTTAATTTGTTTATAAGCTCTTTAACGTTTTCTGGGATCCTTTTCTTGTTTGATGTTCTTGATAGAACTTTAATAGAAAAAAATATTAGTGGATTCTTTCTTCTATCAGACATTATTTGGTCACATTTCCCTCGTGATACTGATAACGGATCAATTTTGTAGCTGGTGCACACTGTTATAGTTGTTCAAATTTCAATTAAATGCTTTATTGTCGGGTAAGCTGCATTAAGGCTGCTCATTTACTTTGTTCTGTGTTCTTCAACTACTTTACCTCCAAGGCCTTGTTCTGCGCTTCAGTGTCTGAATGTTTTCTTACCTTTGAAAACTGTGAAGTACTTACATGTCTTTCAACTGTACCCTCAGCAGAACAGCAGCAGGAAAATCAATAGGAAGTCATTCTGTCCGACACTTGAAGAGGCAATATTGAACAATCTATCTTCTTCTTTTGTCTGGTGATACAGGAATAAGTGTTACAAAATAACAGGTAATACATTTGCACATTCAAAAGTTAGGGGGTTTTGTTTTTTTTCCCCACAATAAATATGTGATATACTTGGGACAAATTCTTCTTTGGTAGTGCTTGTGCAAATCTACTTAGATAAATTAATTACATTGTTGTTTGTTTTCACATACATTTTGCATCTTGACAACAGCTGACACCATTGTGACGTGTAAAGTTTCCCTTCAAAATGTGAAGTGATTAGCACAGTGAACTTGGATGTTTTGTGCTCCATTATTTGTTAAATGAAGACGTTCAGCGTAAAATGATTAAGATAAAATAGCTTAATACATTTGTTTTGTAATGGCACATTATGTTTCCTTAGGGTCAGATTCTTCTACTCATACGACACGTAGCCTCTTGGAATTGAATTTTTAAAAATTCTGCTTGAAAAATGTCTCTACGTGAGCTACTTAGGCCTCAGCTCCATTACCAATTTTCATTTGAGTCTGAAGCAAAAATAGAACTGATGTCAATGGCAGAGTCTTGTCACTGCGTTGTTTATTTTAATGATGTAAAAAGCATTTGTTGAAGCTATTTTTATTAATTATCTTTCTCTCCCCTCCCTAATTACTAACTGAGAATATGAGGAATTATTAATTTAGACTGCTAAGGTGTTAGTTGTGTGGTGCTGCATAGAAAGGTAATATAATTTCTGTAATACTTAAGCAGTATTGTTCAGGTATTCAAAACGGTACTGTTAGTCTGTAGCCCTAATGATTTTAGTTCTGATGAGGTCAGCTTATAATAATGTAATGTGAAGGTCAAAAATGAGAAACACTGCATAAATAACATCATCTTTCACACCATACAGTGATCTATTCTAGAATAGATCTCTCTTTACCTTTGGACTGTAAAGAAAAGGGAAGTTTCTTCCATGGCCCAGCAATCGGCTGAATGCTTCTATGTTTCTTTTGCTTCTCTTATTCCTTTTTACTTGACTTGACCTTTTTATTTCCATATCTAGATAGAACTGATTAATAGATAGAAAATGAGTTCACAGGAACTTACCTATTTAACCACACATTTTCCTGGATGAAAACAAACAGTTTACATGGTCTGTGGTATTTCCTCCATGGTTTCGCAGTTTGCAGGAAATACTGTGACATTAATCAAAACAAATTCTTCTCAAATATGTAGTGGTACAAAACCAGCAACCTTTGACTTCCCAAATCCCCTGTGTTTAGTTAGAAGCTCAAGAATTTTCTAAGGCACTCCAGTATAAATTAGGGAATCTCCAGATGTTTTGGTGCAGTGAATGGTGAGTCTCAAATTCACTTTTAATGAACCGTATTTTAATGTCAGTTTCTCCTGTCTAGTCAAATGACAAAGAGCGCATCTGACTTTGTAATGAATCCCAGAACTGTATCAGTTATTGAGCCTCTGTCTCTGCATTGCCTTGGTCCACGATAACAGAAAGTTGGCAGTTTAAAGCAAACTGCCTTGAAGATTTATTACTAAAGGTACAGAACTTGAAGAAATGACATCCAACACAACAGGAGATGCTGGAATTTCTGTCGAGGAGAAGAGTAGGTAGGAGTTAGGTAAAAGAAGACTTAAGAATTGTAAAGAAGGACATGAGGTAATATCCAACAGAAAAACTAATCATGAATGAACTGTGTGATGCCTGATTCAGACAGTAATCAAGTCTGATTAGACTACATATGTGCTTCTTGGTGGTGTGCAAAAGATCAGTGTGAGTGTTCAAGAAGGCACATAAATCAGCTTTATAAAGGGGCTTGTGAAAATGAAAGGAAGACTGTACTGGTAGCTTCGATACATAGAGAACTTCGCTGCATGCATATACGGACTAACAACACAGAAGAAGAAAGTGCAGAGTACTGAGAGACAAAACTAAATTTTGTCAGTATGTTGTCTACATAGCAGCATATGCTGTGTAAGAGAAGGACAGCTTGGAAGTAAGTCATACAAAATCAATTTATAGAGTGAAAACTGACAAATTAGATAATGAAGCAAAATCAACTTTGTTTTTTCAAAGGAAGTACCAAACAAAAAATCAATACTATTTTATATTCTTTGAAGTAGGGAGGCATTGGAGCAAGCTAATCAATGATCAATGTTCTTATGAAAGATATGAAGGAAGAAGAAATAATCTCTGCCTCTAGCTTTATGCCCAGATGTGAGGGAGATACTGAAAATAGATGCTAATTGAGCAACCTATGTGAAAAGAACAAGTAGCAAGATAATACTTTTTCATCTGTTTTCTCTTAATTATGAAAGACTCTTAAAATACTTTTTCCACTTTCTTCCAGACCTTTTTAGAGATGATCAACTCACCTGTTTCAGATACTGCAAGTAATCATGATCCTGCCTAATAATACTCATTTACTGTTTGTTCAGAGTTGTTTCTTTTTGATGAAATGCTGTTCCTCCTTTATGTGGATGCTGAACTATGATTTCTCACTATAGTTCCTCAATCCAAAATAAATCTCCAGGAGAAGTTTAAGTTAGTATTTTGAGTTTTATGCAATGACAGGTCTCTACAGTGATGTAGGACACTTTCACCAAAGCACATTTCATTTTATTCGTCAAGTAGAATATGAGCTAGTGTCACTGAAGGTAGGCAAAGTGTTGGTCCTATTTGGCGTTTCGGTTGAAAGCTGCATCAGCTGTGGTGTTCCAAGTGAGCATTTGCATCAGTCTTTCCACTTGCATGTGTCACCAGATGTTTCAAGAAATTTTCTCTCTCAAATTCCCTGAGGACCAACTATCAGATTCGTCTCTTTTTCAGTTTATCTTCCAGATTTATCTTTCTTTTCCATAACAGTTATGTTACAAAGGAAGTGGAATCTGTTATGGCTGTGGCTGGTTAAAGAGTATTTAATTTCTTGTAATAGAATATTTCTTATACAGATCATGTTTGTAAATGTTTTAAGTAAACTGCAGAAAAAATGTCATGCTTTTGTTGCTTGATAGAGCTCAGGCAACAGCTGCAAGGAAGATCTTCATAGCTTCTACTCATATAGATCTATTTGGGAATATAAACTGACATGAATTTTAGTCCTGCTTTCTTTTTTTTTTTTTTTTTTAAAAAAAAAAAAAAAAAGTATTTGCCTTAGGCTTGTAAATCACACAGTCACAGAATCACAGGGGTTGGAAGGGACCTCTAGAGATCGAGTCCAACCCCCCTGCCAAAGCAGGTTCTCTGCAGCAGACCACACATGTAGGCATCCAGACAGGTCCTAAGTATCTCCAGAGAATGTTTTGAGAGGGAGAAAGACTGTTCTGAAAATAATGCCTCCTATTTTATGGTCTTGGCCCACAATATCAGAGGTGGATGTTGGTTGTATGACAGTAGACATCAAACATTCCCACCAATATTCTGTTACATTTTGTTGACATGTGACAAATGGCAGCACAATGGCACTCTGACAAAATGGTATCTAATATGGAAGTGTTTATGAAGCAAAGGTGTGGAACTGAATTCCTTCATGTAAAAAAAAAAATTATACCCATTGACACTTGCTGAACATTTATGGAGGCCAAACAGTGGATATGAGCACAGTGAAGTAACGAGCTGTGTGTTTCAGCAGTGGCAACAGCAACATGAAAGATCAGCCATGTTTCAGATGGTCATTCGCTGTTGTCACACCATGAAATGAAGAGCTTCTTGATCAGCTCATCTGTGCGAATAGGTGGATTATGACCAGGGAACTGTGTGTGGAGCTGAATATTTACTTCAGTGTATTGGAAAGGAAGGTAGCAACACTGGAACACTGCAAAGTTTGCACTAGATGTGTCCCACGAGTGCTCACATAGGAACAGAAAGAACACAGTATGCAGGTTTGTCAGGACAGTTTCCCGGATTGCATCATTACCAGTGAGATGGTAATCTTGTATCATCACCATGAGCAGGAGTCAAAATGGCAGTCTGTGGAGTGGCAACATGTGAGTTCCCCACTGAAGAAAAAGTTCAAGACGCAGTCTTCAGCAGGTGAAGTGATGTGTACTGTCTTTTGGGATAGGAAAAGGGTGATCTTTCTGGATTTTCTGGAACCCAGGCAAGCCGTCATCTCTGATTGCTACTTTACAATGCTGACTAAGTTGAAGGCTTCAACTTCCAGAGTCAGGCCAGAGAAAGGGACAACCTTTCTCTTGCAACACAATAATATTAAGCCCCCTACAAGTTTGAAAAACATGAAACACGTCTGTCTTGGCTGGGCTGTCTTACCACACTGTATAGTCCAGATTTTGTGCCTTCTGACTTCTGTTTTTGCTGATGAAAGATGGACTGCATGGGCAACATTTTCCTACCAACCACGCTGTTAGAGCAGCTGTGAAACAGTGCCTCACCCCTGCTGCTGCAGATTGTTACAAGCGCAGCATGCAGGCTCTTGTTCATCTCTGGCAAAAAAAGCATAGCTTTTGCTACAAACACTATCTAAACATAGCGTTTTGTAGCTGAGAATTTGCTACAAACACTATCAAATAGTGTTATTGTTCTCTTTGTATCTGTTGTCATTTCTGTGGAAAGAAGTAGGAGGGGACTGATGTAAATAGTATTTAAATTTTGAACAGTAACATCATAGAGAACACAAAACATCTAAAATCACTTAGCCTATCTCTTGGTTGCAGAAGCCTAAAGGAAATAGAAATAGCTTTTATTTACTGTGTCTATTACCTGTCTTGTTACTTTTATTAAATCTGTATATAAAACTCAGTTGCCTGTTCAGTAAATGCTAGTATTAGTTAGATTTCTTAGATGATATAAATATTGATTTGCCCTGACTGAGAATAGAATCAATTTATCCAAGGTATGTGAAAAATACTTGGTTGAAGATTTTATTCTGTAAGCTTCTGCTTGAACACTGTGTGTGTCTGTGAAATGTGTTATGTTCAAGGAGTGAAGCAGGGATACCTAAGCAGTGGAAGCAGTTAATTTATTTCAACACTTGCTGTCTTCTAGAGTATCCTGTGTACTAACCTCAGTAAATATGTCATGCCGAATGCCAACTCCTCAACTGTATTCAGGTGAATAAACAAAAGTTGTGTAAATAAGGCTAGAGAAGCAGCAGTCTGTTTTGTTCTTGGAATGTCCTGGTGTATTTATTAGACACACACAAGCTAAAAATATCACTTCTCGTGTTGTAGGGGAAAAATAAAACTACAAAAGGATACAGTGCTCAGTATATTGTATTCCGTTCACATTTCAATTAACCCTGGAGATTGTTTTGGAGGACTATACTCTTTATCTTATTTTGCTACTTAAGTTAAGGATAATGAAAAAGGACTACTATACGTTTATACTGGTGGTTTTTTTTGTTTGTTTGTTTTATGTTTTCCTGTACTTCAACTAGATTTAATGCAAGATCTTCTTCAATGGATGATGGTATTTGCTGCAATAGCAAGGGAAGTTTTATTCCTAGTTGGGCAGGATGCCTCATGGAGAGATGCCATATGGGGATTGTATATTTTTAGTGTGCTCTGAGCCTATTCTGAACTTGTTGAAATGATGTTGAGGGAGGAGCTCTTTGACTTACGTTGAGGGTATTGTTACTGTTCAAACAAGGGTGATTAAGCTCTTACTGTCTCCACTAGTTTGCTGCGGTCTCACAGTTAAGTAGAACTTTGGGTTTTTAGTCTTGAGTTCTGTGAGTTTCTGAATGTGTCTTTGTTATTTTTGTTGTTATCGCTCTTTAAGAGGGGGGGATGTTAGAGAAATATTTTGACAGGACTGGGTCTGTCAAGTGATGGGCATAGTAGTTTGTGACAGTAAGGGACTTGTTTCTAATGGAAATAGTGATTGGGAGAGAACTGTGTCTATGAACCCTTGCTGGTATACTCCACCATAGCAAGTTCTCAACAAAAGACAATTTCAACCCAACATAGCTTAAGAGTATTTAAGACAGCGTGCATCTGGAAGTTTCAGGAACTTAGACCTAGCTGCTTCTAGCAGCTTACAAGAGAAAGACCTTACTGACTTTTGTATTAAGAATGTGCCACGTAGACTGAGTGCACAGAACCTGCGAATATCCTAACTGTGGGATGTCTCAGGTTCTGCACTTCACTAAATGCAGTGTCCAACCAAGAAAGACAGAAAAATAGTAGGATGGACTTTGTCATTTTCCATGCTATTGAACTAATACTTCCTGCTTCAAAATTCAATGGGAATAAAGTTTGGATTGTTTAGCTAATTCAATTACTGCTACTTATTTACATATTTAATGGCTTGCTTCAGGGGCCTTAGTGGGCAGAAATAGATGACTTCACGTAGTCTGACAGTGAGGCATAGCTGTCTTGCATGAGGCATGAAGTGACCTCTCTGTGCCAACAGAGGAACTTTATTCCTTTTTCTATAACAAGTTTCTTCAAGGAAAATGTTTTATAAGGAGCACTGCAAGCAAAATGTCGCATCTGTGTTCTACCGTATTCCCCACCTGTGCATCAGATGAGAAGATAGACTTTGTTATTTCTTTTAGTAATGTTATTTTCCTTCTAAACAAAGTAGAACTCTTTTATCAGCATGGTCCCCTACTATGACTAATAATACATTTTACCTGATTATTTTTTTTTTTGTAACCTGTTTAGCACATCGTATTCAGGTTTGCTGATATTGATGTTTGCTGCTTAATCTTCTGTACTTCTAATTTAGTTTGCTAGCAAATGCAGCTCAGCACTTCATACTTCTGGGTTTACTTCCGTTTGCATATTTCTGTTCTCCTACTCTCCTTTGGTAAATTAAGTTGATATGATAGATAGCTCATCCCTGAAATTTTAGGTAATGAGCGTAGTTGCTGCTGGCTTTATTACGCAATTCTGCCTATTAAATCATTTTTCAGCCTTTGTTCTATTACTTTCCAGCAAGTCTCAGGGAACGCTGGCTTTCAGGATGTGATCGTATGTGTGAGAACTGTGCTGTCTGGTAGGTACGGAGAATTTGGTACAAGAACAGCCATGAATGAACTGTTCTGGCCAAAGAAGGAGGACTTGTGCAGGTACCTGATAAGGTACCATGCATCAAGCTATGGAGATAACAACAAATACTTGAAAGTGAGTTAGTTGTGTTTTGTGGTATGAAGGATTATTTTCTGAAGGCTCTCTGTACTACAACTAACATCTTTGTTTTATGATGTCTCTTTTTGTGGTGATGGAGACTTCATGCTGCTGTAATTTGGGAGCTTTGCGTAGTGTATGATGTACTGCTTCAGACTGTCCAACAGCTTCCCTTACACTGGAATGTGTGAGGAGTCAAGGTCACGTGCCTATTTCAAGTCAGTACATATCTGAAATAGTGTATGGACTGATCTAGAACTTGTTTCACATAGTACTGGGGAGAGGAAATGATTTTTAGTAAAATGAAGATCTCTGAATGTTACTGCATTTGTGATGAAATAATTTCAAGTCATTAGTATTCAAACAAATCCAAAGAATGGAGGACACAAAAAGAAGTGGGGAGGGGAGGTGGGAGAGGATTCTTTGGGATCGAGTCAAGTCAGCAGCTCTCTGACAAGCCATCCTTTCATGTGTTCTGACAGCACAGCATTCAGATAGCATAACTGAGACTCGGAGCTGAGAAAGAAAATGACTGCATCAGTGTCAACTCAGATCAGGACAAATTGGAAAAACATATTTGTGTCTTTAAACTTGAAAAAAGGGGCATGTTGTGCTCTTACTTGGTTTTGCAGACACAGAAGCTTATTTCTTTATGTTAAAATTCATGGTTACAACTAGAAAACTTAACTACAAGAAGAAAAACCCAGGAGTCCATCTTGAGCTGAAGGAGCTTATTAAGCCTAAATAATCTCTAAAGTATTGCAAATGCTCAAAAAAGATTTTAAATAATAAAATTTGATCTTTTTTTTACTTAGGATTATTCCTTCAACCTATTTGAAGTTAACTACAAATCAAATTTGAAGTGCTTCATTTCTTATATGACTACTTTTAATTTATTAGAGATAATGGATTTTTGTAGAAATGGTGAACTTGAAATTGGGTTTGTTTCTTTTTTTAAAGGTTTTGTTTGCTTGTTGATTTTAATTCTGATTTATTGATCCCTTTACAGGATGATCTTACAAAAAAGTTCTGCTGGTAAAACAAATAAAAACAGTAAGCCATAGTGTGGAGCAGTGACTTAGCCAGTTTTCACTAAGTAGAAATGTGTTATGTATTTATTTTATTTGTTTAATACATATTGTCACGTATTGTTGTAGTGTCTGCCTCTAGTTTCTTACACTGAGTTGAATTTAACTGAGCTGCAAGTGTTATTGTAGATTTCTTTCCTTGGTGTTGCCAGTGCACCAGACTACACTATTCTTTCTCTGAGCACGTGGTACCTTATGTGATTGTTCGTCACTATTTCCATCTTTGGGAGAAGTCAGTCAGTCTAAGGTTGTTTTCTAAGTGGCCCACTGGCAATCAGTGTCAAACATCATATCTCCACTTATTCATTGCTTACTAGTTCTCATGTGACTTACTCAAGATACATTTCCTGCATCATGCAGCATTCTGAGTTGCGTACTGCTTTCTGTAAGTCAAGGTTTGCCTGAAATTTTGAGTGATATTTAGATATTTATAGACATTAATAAGATCCCCTCTCAGTCTTCTTTCCTTAAGTTTGAACAGGCCCAGTTTACCCAGCCTTTCCCCATAGGGGAGATGCTCCAGGCCCTTTACCATCTTTGTGGCCCTCTGCTGGACTCTTTCCGGGAGGTCCCTGTCCTTCTTGTGCTGGGGAACCCAGAACTGGACACAGTACTCCAGGTTAGGCCTGACCAGGGCAGAGTAGAGGGAGAGCATCACCTCCCTCACCCTGCTGACCACACTCTTTAACGCACCCCAGGATCCCATTGGCCTTCTTGGCCACCAGGGCACACTGCTGGCTCATGGCCAACCTGTTGTCAACCAGGACTCCTAGGTCCTTCTCTGCAGAGTTCCTCTCCAGCAGGTCATTCCCTAACCTGCACTGATGCATGCAGTTATTTCTTCAACTATCATAGATTCAATTTCATAGATTCAACTACCACAGATTCAGGTTTCAATTATTTTATTTAACTCTGGACGCAAGTAATATCATAAGATGGAAATAGATGGCAATCCCTGAGCTGTGAAATTCTTTGTTTGTGACAATTCTTTTATATATCAATAATTCTCACGAAAGGATTTTCATTCTATGAGCAGTGGTGACTTCTATGTACTAAGAAACAGCTTGGTACGCTCACATTAGTCCTCTCTGAAAATACTAATTGTCAACTCTTTTGATATACACGTTACTTCACAGAAATGTTTGCATCTGAGCTGGTTTTCTTTTTTTCCTGAATGTGTAGCTGAAGGGCTAGTATTTTAAGATAAATATAATTTTGTCCTGAAGTGGAAAATATGCGTCTTTTATTAAAGAAATAAGTTCATTTAAAAAAAAAAAAGAGAGAGAGAGAAAACAAAAAACCTCCAAAGTAAGAGGAATATTAATGTATAAAGTTGGAGGCTAAGAAAAAAATTAGAAAAAAGTGACTTTACAGAAGGGACAATTTGAGGAGGTTTTCAGGAACAAAAGAAAGATTTTCTTTATATCTTGTGGCCTGATGTGCAGTGAGAGAGATTAAATTGAATATTGATTTTAGAAAGGTATGACTATGCTGTTAAAATGATAAAGATAAAAGGGGAAAAAAATATACAAGAAAACAAAGAGGGAATTGATTACCAAGGAGAGTTGCAACTGAGGGCCGTGTTCTTGTTGCCAGGTTCTCCAGGGAGTCATAGTTTCTGCAACTGGCAGAAATGCATTATGCTCATGACAGTGATCAAGGAAAATGAATAAAAGTAATTCATAGCAAAGGTGAGAGTATGAAGCTAATGTTGAAGAATTTCCACCAAAAAATATCCTTAAGCAGCAATAAAGAACTGATGTCCATTTTGATGAAGGATGAAATGCAAGATAATAAAGAGTGTGGAGAGACTAGGGCATTTCTTACGTTGTCCAAAAATAAAATAGATGGTAGAATTAAACCCTCATAATTGAAGATCTGTGATTTAATATAACGAACTTAAGCAATTTAACTGATTCTTTTCAAAAACGTAATTTAGTTTTCAGATGACTATAGAGAATTAACTGGCTAATGAGTTAGAGTTACACTACCCATGACACAGGAGCCTCAAAAACCTTCCAAGCTAAAGTAGCTGGTTTCTTCAGCAGTGGTCTAATATGCGTAGCAATGGTTTAATTTCTAGATGTGTTTAATGTAGTGCTTTAATCTAGATATACAATAGAAAATTTTTCTAAATTCCCCTTTGATTTCTAGAAGTGAGAAACCCATTTCATGAGGAAAAGGAGCTATGGGACTTGAGTCTCATCCTTGAACCCATCTAGTGGTGAAATGTGTCCAAATCTGCAGTTATGAAAATATCTTAACCGCTCGATGATCAAACTCGATAGCTCTGTGGTAATATTTGTTTCTTTACATTGCATTAATAATGCCTAATTCTTAAAAGAACCAAATAGCTTGGAATCAGCATACAGGTCATAAGCTTCTGATTTGGTGTTGAGGTTTTTTGGGCTGTTTTTTGTTGCTTTTTTTTTAAAAATTTATTATTTATTTAGTACAAAAAATGATTGTGTCCTCTTGGTGCATCATGGCTGAAACACAGCTTTTGTTTCAGTGCTTTCTCCCTTCCAAGCTATCTATATGCACATCAGTTGTATTTTCAGCCAGATGTAGATTCAGAAGAGGTTGCAACACCTAGGTTGTCTTTTCAAATTCTGTTAGGAGGCAGAAGATCCTTTTGGTTCAGTAGACCAGAAACTAGTGAAAGTGTATGTTAGTAAGCATAATTTTAGTGTTGAGGATCTTTGTCAAGCTAGTCTTCCCGGTGAGAATACTTTGTGGAAGAACAGAGAGCTGATTTTTCAGATCTTATTCAAAGACCCACTGGAAGGAAAAATGACAACCACCTTGTTATATAATAAGATATTTGAAATCGGGACATCTGCTCTGACAAATAAGACTAATCAGTTTTCACATATTACTCATTATACATTTCTTACAGTAATGCTTTATCTAGGTTTTCTGTTGGTGTCTAAACCTGTATTAATCATATAGAATATCAGGGAACGTTGTTAAAAATGCATGGTGGCCTCAGGAGGGCACAAAGCAGATGCTGATATGCCCAAATGCAGGAGCTCATGTGCTAGTGAGCCTTACCCTGTTACCCTAGGAACAAATGAAGGTGTTGGTCCTTTAGGCTTCTACTATGTAGACGGCCACATACTTCAATAGCACGAAGTCCTAGATAAAAACTTTTAGCTGCAAGTGTAGAAATTAGGAGATGCAGATGTGGTTGCAAAAGGTTGAAAAGCCCAGGAATATACTGTACTGCTGTACTAAGGGATTTCGCTTCACAAAAATAGAGGATGTGGGGGGGACGTTTTATTACCTCAGTCATCAGCTGCTGGCAAACAAGTATTATAGTGGCAGATACCCTAGAAATACAACTGGACAGACTGAGGAATGAGACTTGGAAACCACTATGGACAATACAAATAACTTAATATCTGTGTAGTTGTGACTAGTGGAAAAAACATGTTGTGACTTAAATTGAGAAGCAATAATGCATTTTGCCATCTTGCTATCCATTCAAGTTTTATTTGACAAATAACACTGGTTGTTTCTCTGTTGCTTTTGGCATTCTGCTTTTTGCCTGTCTTATAGTTGTGCTGTACTCATACTAGTTAAGCTTCTAAAGCTTACTGATATCTGCAGTATTTAATTTAAATGTCTTTCTCACTGGTTCAAAGTTTGTTTTTCTTTATCATTAAGTAAATGGATGTTGGATCTACTTTTGTAAAATCTTAAATAGAAGGAAGGTGTTTCTTCTAATTGTTCCTATAAACAGCAGCGTGATAAATTGCATTCCTCTGGATGTTTTCATTTCATTTTTCTTAGTTTATCTTGTGTAAAATGTTTTGTCTCCAGTGTTCTTCTGCAAAGGTGAAGTTTGTAAGTATTAGCTATCCATCTCCTACCTGGACAGCAAAAGTGGTCTTCGCTTCTCAGCAGCTGGTCCATGGAGTGTCGAGCTTTCTTGTTCCTTATTTGTGTCCATTTCTTTGCCATGAAGCACGGTCAGTAACAGCAGGCTAGCTAGTAGAGGATACTGAGGTATTTCACCTCAGATGAGTGTCATTAGAAATGATAGTCATTGGTGTACTTTTTATATATAAAAAAAAACAAAAAAACAACAAAAAAAACAACACTATGGCCATGAAATGAAAATGGATCACATGGTTATTCAAAAATCAATTTGTACAGGTTCTTTCCTTAAGAGTGGAGAACAATTGATTTTCTTTAGTGCACATACACTTTATTACAGTATTCAGTAAGCCTGAGCAGAGGTTCATTTCATGCTGCTGATACTTATAATTTAATTGGTAAAGGCTGGACAGGAAACAAAGATCTCAACAGTATCAAGAGATTGTGTAGTCCATTTAAAAAGAAAAGAATTAAGAAGTGCTAGATACCTACTGTAATGCTCTCGTTGCCAGCTTGTCTAATATTTAAATTGAGGAGAGAGTTATCAATCAATTTTTCTCCTCATAAGGAGCTCTTTATTCTTGAAATATACGTTTGTATCGTGTAACTGATTTTTTTTTTTTTCTAACCTGTTTGCTGTACACTTTTATTTCACTTGAGGTTAACAATCACATCATAAACAGATTCAGTGTAGTTGAAACTAAACACATTCAGAATTAGGATGTGTGAACAGAAGACGTGATGCATTTTCTTTGTAACAGGGAGGGGCTATCTGGGTACACTACTGTTGCTATTGCGTGTTAGAGAGCACTCATTGTCACTGACGGTTGTTGGAAGGCACTTCAGTGGAAACAGCCCAGCTCTGTAAGGTCAAAACCTGTTGCGTGACACGGTTGAGGAGAGCTTAAAACCAAACAGGTAGGTACAAGGTAGAGTGGCTGAAAAAGACATAGGAGAAGAAAGGAGAAGCAGCAGCTGGAGAGGCCTGCTCAGAGGAAGGACTGAGAGCACTGCGGTGGGTCTGTGTACTGGGCAGTGTGCAGCGTACGTGGCGGATTTGTCTGAGCACAGACAGGACCTCTGACTGTGCACTGCTTCCTACCCTGCTCCCCTCTGCTCTTCTTCCTTTCCTAGGGTAGGATTGGGTAGATCATGTGTGTTTACGCATGCTGAGAAGCATCACTGAGGAATACTTTATCAGGTGCATAATATGTAATCATGTGAGATTTTATCTTCAAACAGACAGAAGATGTAGGGGAAGCAGAAGTAAATAGTGCAGCATATACTTGTTTCTGTAGTATTAGAACTAAGGCTAAGAATTAAAATACACAGTTGGAACATGAGATCTCTTATAGCGATGCAACTACAAAGCAAGTCTTGCCTATGAAGAGCATAATGTGGCAAACCTGTAGAAATTGAAATAGCGACGCTAATATAAAGAGTGACGGCTAATACTTGAGTCCTGTTACAGCTGTTGCAAATCATGTTCTCCGGAAGCTTCTTACTGTTTTTTTTGTGTGTTTATTTGACTGATGTTCCTTGACCGTTATCTTCTCATTTCAGAAGAGAATTCAGTAGAACTGGATAACTTAGCTTTCCCCTTCCTCTTTTTTTTTTTTTTTTTGTTCCTCTCCTTATGTTAAAGGCATTTGAGCAATCATGCCTACTAACTGTAAAAGCAAGGTTGCTGTATGTCCCTTATCTTCAGTACTTATCCTAAATATCCAAAAGATTCAGCAGGATTTGGCCAAAAAAGTTGGATCATTTCTCTCAGAGAACAAATTTGCAGATTGGGGTGGGGGAGGGGGTGCTGTCTGTACAAGATCTAAAAACAGCTTTTAGAATTTGCTAGGAGAAGCTTGTATAGCTTTAAGTAAGAAGATTATGTAAAATGCTGACTAAAGCTGAGAGCTTGCAGAGGCTCTGACTAGCAAGAGAGCTGGGTAAAATAAATTAATAAATAGCTTTTGAGTTCTCCCAAGGTAAGGACTTATCGCTACTGGCTTACATTTCACTTTTCTTGCCTGGCCATTAGTCAACTCAGCTTTCCTCATTACACCTGTATCAATCTTGTGTTCATCTTCATCAGTTTATTAATATGGGCTCTCTTCTGGCTAGAGTATGTTTTTCTTTGTGTTTTTCTTCTGTGTGCACTGTTTTTTTTTTTTTTGTCCTTACCCTTATGCCAGTTCCAGTTAATGAAAAATAAAATATTAGTATTTGAAGTTGGTTTTAAATGTTCATTTAAATGAAAATTCATCACGTAGTGATGTGTTTGTTTTTTTTTTAACGGATCAGAGAAGTGATTTTATTACTCCAGTACAAGGAGGTGAGAAAGTGGAAACTACCTTGATGTGAAATAAAAAGATCTGATTGAAGGTTGAATAAAATTTACTTGAAAAATATTTCAAGTAAACTACTTTTATCAGTAGAAGTTTCAGTGAACCTTTTATGTAAGAATATTCAAATAAAAGAAACAAAGCTGTACTGTTCAATAACCTTCAAAATTCGTATATTTGCTATTCTGCTGTTTGTTACATCACAAAATTATGTATGTATAGAAAAATTGCTTAGACTTTTTTTTTTATGTCCTGCTTTAACCATCTGAATTTCTTATGTCTTCTGCATAACATCTCTCTACTCTGACTCTTCATTGTAACATGTCCATGGGCACTTATATTCCCATTTAAGCATTACCTGTAGCAGTGTGACTAGTGGATGAAAATAATGTGCTCCTGCACAAATAGCTTCAGATGCTGCTGCCGTGCTAGGGTGGAAAGGATGACAAGAAAAGCTGCTCTCTTCTGCGACAGCTGCAGCCTGGCACACCTGAAGTGATCTCTGAAAGGGTAACCATGGAAAGTAGAGGTGGTGAGAGCAGGATTTGGGTACTGCCTGCTTGGAAACCTCCTGCTGCCCCAGGAAAGAAGCTGTGGCTCTTTCTGTGCAGATGAGCAGATTGTGCCTTCAGCCAGTCACGGATTTCTGTGCCCTGGGGAGGATAAATTGAGGAATACTTCTAAAGGACATAAATAGCAAATCCTTTTCTGTTTCTTTGCTTTGTAAGATTATTTTGCACTTCAAAAAGTATGATTTGGATAAGAAACTGCGTGCTACTGGTTAGAAGACTTCTGTCCTGCAGCTCTACTGATGCAGTTGAGTAGGATCACTGAACAGGCTACAACCCAGCGTGGTTCAGCTTCTATCCGGCTTATGCTGTGAGGACCAGGTTCTCGTATTTCATTACTACTCTTCAGGTATTTTGTTAATAAGCTACTGAACAGAGTCCTGTTGTATAGTTATGTTTTACAGAGCACGGAATTCAGTCACTTGAAAAATGCACTGACTACAAAAAATTCTGTCTTCAATAAAGCTTTGAGAAGTGCTATTGAAGTAAATGGATATCATAAGAGTTCTCAATCTGTTATTGAATACAGTGTATTGGGTAAAGAGAAGCATGTACATAAGAAGTACCTTTAGGTCATACTTCTTGAATAGTAGCTTAGTTTGAATGTTCAGTTCCTTTTTTTTTTTTATTAGCTTTCATGACAAACATCAAAGAAAAGCATGTTTCTATGAAAGCTTTTATAGAAAGTGTGTAGAAGGTATCCATCCCCAGTTTAGCACCACTGAATCAGGTGTCAAAGAGAATAGCTGTGAATTCTGTTAATTGCCTAATTAATCTAATGATACTTGTTTTTCTATCATGATCAAACTGATAGATTCTGCACTGTAGCTGGATTCTGCAACTGAGTTCTCTCCACGTTTTGGACAGTGACTGAAATATGTGTTGGTTTAGTACTAAAACTGAGCAAGTAAATCATTTGCCCATGTTGTGGTTTAACTCTGTCAGGCAGCGCAGTACCTCACAGCCTCTCACTTGCTCTCCCCAGGCGGGGTGAGGGAGAGAATTGAAAAGGTGAAAGTGAGAGAACTCGTGGGCTGAGGTAAAGACAGTTTACAAACTAAAGCAAAAGCCATGTGCACAAGCAAAGCCAAAGAAGGAACTCTGTCAGCTGTCCTGGCTGCGTGTGCTCCCAGCTCCCTGTGCACCCCCAGCCCCTCACTGGCAGGGCAGCACAAGGAGCAGAAACGTCCTTGGCTCTGTGAGCACTGCTCAACAGCAACTAGAATGTCAGTGTGCTACCACCACTATTTTCACCAAAATTCCAAACCACAGCAACATTTGAGCCTTTGTGAAGAAAATAAGCCCTATCCCAGACAAAACCATGACAGTCAATAGCTCAATTATTTTCAATAAATGTTTTAAAATGTATTATCTTGAGGCTGTGGGATTTCCATGGGTTTGGTTGGTTGTGATTTTTTTTTTTCCCTGTTTTGCTTTTAGTATTACGTAACTAGTAGGATTCTAATTAGCTACTGCAATTCAGGTATTCAGTGTTTATCTTTCTTATCGTCCTATCCAGTCAGGGAATATACTGAAGAACTGAAATGTGAGATAGCAATCTTGGTAGTCTTTCAGCTCTGAGGGTGGCCAAACTGTATTAGTGCTTGGGGGCTGTCAGCCTGCTTTGCAAGGTTTTTCTGATATCATTTTCCTAAAATGAAAAATGTCTCGATTGCTTTGATTCTGGGCAGTTCTGCAGTTGTTTGAAACACAAAACATAACCTCAAATGCATCTCTCTAAAAGAGCTCAGAACAAATTAATCTGCCAAGAGTGTGAGATAATCAATGAAACTAATAGAATCTTGTTCTAGAACAAAGCAAATGATTAAACATGTAGAACTTAATTCATATGATATTGCTAAAACATAGGCCACAGGGAAACAGTGAAGTTACAAATACACTATTAATAGCTACTGTAGTTTTGTAGAGTAAACTTGATATCAAATTAAATTTTATCAGTGTTTCTTACTCAGAGAAGTTGAAAGAGTAAATGGAAATTGGAAAACAAGTGGCAGCAATTGGGGATTTCTTTTACATTGCAAGCCTTTTTTTTTTGTTTTCATTTTCTACAAGCCCTTGAGCAGGGCCGAAGAGTGTCTAGGTTGTCTTGTTTCAGGCATTTTTTTTTTTTTTTTTAAGACAGTGATCTTTCAGTTCCTGCTCTAGTCAGAGAATTGATCAGTATTGACTTTTCACATGGAGTGAGCTCTACTGTCTCTTGAAGACACTCTCCACTCTTTCTAGCATCAAGGTTAGAGAAGGCTGTATTCCAGCTTAAGTGGTGTCTGTCTATGAAGAAAAATAGCTTGCACATCTGTAACAGTATGCCAGCTGGTTCTTGTCATTCAAAATGTCTACTTAGCAGTCCCTAACCACGTATTTTATGGTTTATGAATTTGGAAACTATGTATAAGTTAGATAACAAAAGTTGTTAAAAATGTGTCTGTAAGGATCACCTTTTGGTGCTAAGCAAGTGCAGCCATGAAACCTTCTGTGTAAAGGTACTTTTCCTATAGCACCTGACAGTGAATTCTAGGTGTCTTAATAGAAATCAAGTGGAATTATTTCTGCATGTGCCTGAAAGGAAAGGAGATCTTTCATGTGAGACATAAATCTTGCCCTCATCTATTATAACAAGTTTAACTATGCAAGAAAATATTTACGGAGATAGGGGATCTGTGACTGCAATGTAAGACTAACTTAGAAACTAGAAAACCTCCTGCTACTTCCTTGTTAAGCAGGATGTGGCCTAAGAAAAGATTTGAGAACTTTTGTCTAAAATGGTTGAAGAATCAGTTTTGAGCCATATTTTGGAGCTGTGAGCAAAAATATACAGAGAGCAACATAAATGGAGCTGTTCAGAGAATAATCTGCTCTCTGCAGGAACAATGCAGGGAATTGTCCAAGAAGAAACTGCTGATTAAAGTATTGGCTTATAATCACTTTGTGTATGCTTGAATTAATGCAGCTAAAGCCCCTTTCTGTTCAAAACCATCTGCAGGGATTGTGTATTTGTAAACAAAGAGAGATTAAGATAATTTATTAATTCTTTGTCTGCTATCCACTCATTATTTCTACTAAAAGAAGTATCTACTTCTAAGCTCCCAGCCATGTTAACTGCTGAGGACTGAGACGACATTCTAATTGGCTTACAAGTATGTATTGGCTTTATCCTCATATAAAACATCAGTGTTTCTAAATCTAATTCACGCCAGGAGGTATAGTATCCACATGCTTTCAAGGTTAGGCATGACATGTTAACTATGCCCAGTGCAGATGTGTGGGGAGCCCTGTAAATTAGGTGCGCTCCTTGCTCTAAGGTGCGTGGATAAAAACTTCCGGAGAGAGAGGACAAGGAGCTGGTGTAAAATGTTATTCAGGTTATCTGTGCCAGCTCTTTGCAGCAGTGTACATATTTAATACTCCCGAGTGAATGGCCAGCCTTTAGAACTGCAGAGTGAGTAAGTACTTTGGCTTAGCAATTAGCCACAGGAAAGTAAAGCTGTATTTTATGTGGACAGACAGGTGAAAGGTTGGTTAATTGAACTTCTCCTAAGTGCCAAATGCTGAGCAGCGCAGAGAGGCATCCTGTCAATACATGTGTAACACTGACAGAGAAAGCAAGTAGAGAACATCCTTTCTACCAGTTACATATTCAATTGTAATGAAGCACCACATCTACCAAGTATGTCACAGAACATTGCAGCCAAACCGTTTTATTAGATGTATGTCTAGAACTGAGACGGTCGGGTGCTTTACGCACAGACTGAAAGAATAGTAGCAGCAGCAAGTTCTCATTAAGACCTTTCTCTCTCTCCTTTGCTTTCCATAATGGAATCAACTTCTGTACTTTCTCTTCCATTCTGTCTAGGCTCATATACTTGTATTTCCAAATCCCCAATGATATCAAAAACTGTGACTTGTTCAACTAGGGGTTCATCCTTAGTAAAGTGATACAGGAGAGATGATGTCAATTGCCTACGAGCTTTGAGCAGCAGGCATTGTTTCTTCACTTCCTGGCCCCACTGAAAAAGGAAGGTTGAGTTCATTACAGGTCGCTAGTCCTGATATGTGGAGGTTTCAGAGCAACTCTTTGTAGAATAATCAGGAGGTTCATGTGAGGAATTTCCTTAACTACTGCATGTGAAGTTATTGTCAATTATTCCTAGTCTTTTTGCTTTAAGTAAAAAATAAAAAGATAAAAACACCAAAAAGAAAAACCAAACCTGATTTGAAAAATATTTCATATTAGAATTTCATTGTAGTTCTGTGTGCTTGTTTTGACATTTCACAGTTAGTATCTTTTGTTTAGTGTTTGAAAGCCTGACTTTTGTAATTTCTTCCCTGTATTTTCCTCAGTGCATATAATAGTCCACAAACTCACATAACCTCTTGAAAACTCTTCATAGGACTGAGGATTTATCTGCTTGAAGCTGCAAGACTTATGCATCTTCATACTGTTTTCTTTTGTGAAAATGTTGCTTTTCCAAAGATGAGCACAGTTAAAAAGCCCCTTTCCCAAGTTAACTGCTGTTTTCTGAAGAAGCAGAGAGTTTGAGGGAATTACGTATACAGCACAGTACTCATGCCCTTTCCTATCTTTCTTATTATTGCTACGGCAGTTCTATCTCCATCCTTTCCTGCTTGCCATCAAGTGCATTTCTCAAGACCTCTGTCAATGCAGCAGGTGCTCAGTATGTTTCAACAGGCATAAATACATCCTGAAAGCTACTGTAAAGAGCACCACACGGACTGAGTAGATGTTAGCTTTCACAGATACATGCTCTGCTTATGACAGAGTAAAATAACAGTGGTGTGCTGGGTGACAAGCTGTTGACAAATCAAGTTGTGTTTGGGACACTGTATTATGCTATGCCCTTTGTGAATAAGAAGGGAGGTCTGCGGAGGTGTCCTCAAAAGCAGTTCCCATCTTACTCTGTAACTAATTATCTGAAGTACAGTGGACACTGAATGGCAAACAGTTTTACTCTGTCTTGACTTACATTAAATGGTCTGCAATATTTGTGTTGAACTGTGTGAAAGGCAACTTCGGAGACTCTTCCCCTTTTCTTTTTCGTGCAAGATGAATGTGCTCCAAAAGACGTAAAAGCATTAGGTAGCAACTGCACCTATTTATAGCATCTTGTGTACATAATGAGAATTTTGACTTGTCAGTGTGAAGTTCACCAGTTGCAGAACTTCAGCACTAATAGGGGTGGAGAGGAATAAGGGAGTTGTGTGAAGGAACATATTCCCATTCCAGTTTAACTTTAATTACAGATAATGTTGAACAGCAAGTGGGTTTGGATGAGATTTGATTTATTTGGCTTGTTCATTATTGCAGAAGTGTTCCTGTCTGCTCTGGGAGTGAGGAGGAGATACAAAGGGGATTAAAGCAACCTCCTACACACAAACTATCTTTCCTTTTAACTGTTTTCTCCATTATGTGAAGCAGGCACCGGTTTGACATCAAATATATTCAGTTTAGTATCGTATGTAGTTTTAATATATTAGACTAATCCAGAATGCATATTTGGATATGATTTGATTACAGCTGGTTTCAGCTGAGAATGATTCATGTTTGAGTCTATACCAAATAGGTGTTTAGGTAAATGTTCAAAGACCATATGTGGAAGATTTCGTATCAGCCATAATTTTATGACAATATTCATCATAAATCTGTATGGAAGCGAGTACTAGGTTTCGATACTTATTTTGGAAAGGGTTGCCTAACTAAAATTTAATCTGAAATTACTCTGCAGTTTTTCTCTGCTTTCTGAGGACTACAGCTGATCTGTATTCTTGCATGTGAAGATTTGGCTGAGGATATGCTTTTATAGAGAAGTCCCATAGTGGTACTTACAATTTTCATTCCTTGTTAACTAGCTGTATAATAAAACGTGCATGTGGGCCTGAAGTTCACAGGTAAGAAATTTCATGAATGTATCTTTTATGCTTTCAGTACCTCTGAAGGTAGTGCTCTGAAATCTGCATATTTGTTTTGTGGCTCTTGCCTTGTTTCCTAAAGAACCTTGTTTCCTAAAGAAAATAAATGTTCTTTTGAGGTTAGAGATTAATGGTAAAAAACAATGTGGCAGTGCAGCATGTACCTTGGGAGAAGAGATGAAGACAAGTGTCACCCAACCACCTGCATTTAGGCAAGTTGGTAATTAAATCTTGAACATTTAGTAGTAGATTTTGCTTGTGTTTAGGAAAACGGTCCTATCGAATAAATATCACCTTGATTTAATGAGGCTTTAATAGAATTAAATGGTTTAAACCTTAATTTTAATCATTAATAGTTGTGGCTTTCAGTACTAAATTGAAGGGATTTTGCTAAGGCTCGAAAGAGGCTGATAAATACATAGGGCAATGTATGTTGATCATACTGAAAATAATGCCTCCTATTTATTTCTATAGAAACAACAAGAGGTACAAACAGCACAGTAACACTATTTGATAGTGCAAATTCTCAGCTACAAAACATTTTTCAACATAATCACCACCATTAGCTATGCATTTTTGCTAGCTGAGAACCTGTTCACCTGTACAAACCTCACAACCTCACTGTGTTCACATCCACTGTTCAGTCTCCGTACGCGATCAGCAAGCAGCAATGGATGTCGATGGGTGGGTGTAATTACTTTCAGAGCAGTGTATGTAAGATTGTAGGTTTGCATCCCCATGGGGGCATGCTGTAAATACTCATGTAGAAGACTTTCAGCAAGCAAACATTTGAGTTGTGGTGGTGACTTTTTTTCTTTCCATAAGAGAGAAATCATGTCTTAAATGGATACTTTTTTCTAGTATGCAATGGTTGAGTTGGTATGCAGACATTGTTTCATAAGTAGTAAAAATTATAAAGGTTTCTCTCTTTGGCTAGCTACTGGAAAATCTTGAAAACAGCTAATATATCTTCTCCCACTTATGGAGCACTATTGCTGTGCCTGATCTCTGTAAGATTAAAATGGACAGGAGGCCTGTTCTATGTCTTCTGAATTACTTTGTTTTGTCTTTAGGGACAGACCACTATTTGTCTCTAAGCATATGTTCCAAACTAACAAGTGTCTTCATTCAGCGTTCACACTGTTGTTTAACTACCTGAACGCGTGTCATAGACGAGGAAGCTCACAAAAATACTCAACTGATTTACTTGGCCTCGTGTGACCTACTACACAGGGTTGCGTAATGCTCTGAAGTGGTTTTGTACTATTTTTTATCAGGCTGACACTGCATATAATAATAAAATCAAAAGTTTTCACTGTGGGAGACCGCAGTCTAATTGGCAGCTTTGAAAGGGTAGCTCACTAAGAGGAACAAATCTTAAGAATTAGTGATATAATTCAAAATAGTGTTGGCCTGATTTTTCTTTTTGCATGTGAAATGGTAGAAAATTTTTGAGATATAATAGTTGCTATGTAGACAAAATGAAATCTATGGCAGAGGGTTCCAGCACAGTTCTTCAAGATCACATACAGTTTTCTACGTCAAGGACTTGGCTGGAAACATTCTCATCATCTCAACATTTGCAGGTACCACTTTTCCAATCTGTAGGAAATAAAGGGAAACTCAACCTAAATTGATGGTTCTGTGGGCTGATAGGTGATGGCAGGTTGTTGGTTGTGCAGATGTATTGGGAGAATATGAAGCTGCTGTTTGCTAACTACAAGTTTCTCTTCTTTGGGTCCGTTTGTGGTTTGTAAAGATACTTTAACTTGTCAAACACTTGGCCTATTTATCTGTTTCTCTTAATGTATGTTAGTGTCTTCCAAATGAAGCAGTGAGATTGCTTCTGATGGATTTTTAGCAATCCCAGGTAAAGTATTTGAGGGTTTAATAGTCATAAACAAGACTAATAGGAATCATGTAACAGTGATTCCCCCACTGATACAACAACACTTACCCACGCAGCAGCCAGCTCCCACTGGAGATGCACTCCCCTCGGTGGCTGGCTCTTAAATGAGCCCAGGGCCGCTCCACCCTGGGTCCACCCCTTCTGATCATGTGCAGGGCACAGGTGCAAGCAATTTGCCTGTGCACCCCAGGCAGCCACCAGCCTTCACCAGGTGCTCACTCACAGATTCAGGCCGTGACCTAGTGTTCCCCTTACAGTTAGAAAGTCTGCTCTCTGTTATTTACAATATTAAAGGTCTTAGTTATTGCATAGTAAATTATAAGCTCAACATCTGATACCCAGCAAGGGCTGAGAGAACTTTTAAACCGTATCCAATTTTTTTATGTTACATATTGATTTAATCTTGAAATTTAGGTTGTTTAAATCAAAAATAAGTTAAAACAAACAAGTATGTCTTAAGCTATGTCGACACCATCTCTGAGGTGACAAGTTGTTAGCAATATTTGTATGGCTACTAATACAAACAGTGGAGTTACGGTAATCTTAGTGCAATTAAAATTTCAGGCAGACAAGAAACTAAAAGAGCGTTTTTTCCAGTCCTCTGTCAATTTTGTTAGCAGATTGAGAAGCAGGGGTCCCATAAAATTAAGATGAGTAAACATCATAGTTTATATTCCTTTTTTCTAAGGTGTGACAGTGTGGATGGAACCAACATTTTATAAACCAGGGCACGTTTTATGCAGTTGCAGTAATTCTAAACACAAAAGGTATGGAAATAAATGGCAAAATTCTGTTGTCCTCAAGATGCCCACCTAGTGGCATTGTCTGTGCTACCCACGTGTAATAGTCTTGTTCAACTCATATACTGTCTGCAAATGCACTTTTCCTTCAGCAGGACTGAAAATACTTTAGTAGGACTACTTAAAAGAAAATTAGTTCTAGTGGCCCATGGACAATGTTAATTATAACTATGATTCAGTAGGTTACAATGCTTAAACCTAATCTGAGGAAAAACTGTTGACTCAATATGTAACTTTGGGAAAGCCATTAATCTCTTTGAGTTGATTATCACATCAACACACTCTGAAAGCAGAAAAAGATGAGATCTCCTTACAAATAAGCAAGTTTACTCCTTTAAAGAAAATCTGATCATTAAATTTAAAGTACCCTCCGTCTAATTATGTGTAGTTTGGGTTAGGGTTTTCCTGTTGCTAGGGAAGGGGAAATCTGTGGTGGGTTGCTCCTGTATCACTGTTCAAGAACCTGTCTTACAGCTGACTTTGCTGTGCAACACTGTTCTCACTAAAGATAATGCTTCTGCTGACTTCTGTGAGAGCAGTTCTTCCCTATAGCAATTGCTGCGGGTATGAAATAACTGGTCTACAACAAACTCTGATTCTGAATGTCAAGCTATTCAAACGCTGTATAACCACCCTTTTGGGAACAACAAATGCTCATTTATAAATGCTGGTTGTGACATGTTAATTTTGAAATTAATGACACTTACAAGGTGAGTGTGTAAATCACCTTGAAAATGTACTTTTACAATGCAATGATTGGTGAAAGCAAAAGTAACAGGTAAATTAGCAGATAGATAAGCCTTTGGTTAAAAGCTTCATACTTCTATTTTTCATTTAAGGAAATGAGGTTTTATTGCTTGTAGTTGCAGAGAATATTCAGGCTTTTTTTTTTTTTTTTTTTTCTTGCTAGTAAAGGAGTTTTTGTTGCTTAACATATTCTCAGGAGTCCATGCTCCAAACTTTGCCCTCCAGTTGGTATTACGGTATCAGTAATTGCTGCCTCATGTTAACACTCATTTAAAGCTGCTGATTTAACATTTAAAAATTCTGAGGTTAATGGATCTGTATTCGCAGATCCATTAACCTCAATAAAAACAAATGGGACCTTTAGTGAACTAAAATAAGTGCAGATCAAGGATACACTTTCACTAATACTTACTGATAGCATTTAGATTGTACTGTTAAAATGTCAGGTCATAAAAAAGGCTAGTAATGTGGTAATATTCAAGGTGAATTTCAGTGTTTCGGTTGCTTCCGTGACCTAAGATAGGATAGTTTAAGATCAAGCAAGCTCAGTGTTCTATTTGCAAGACATTCTGGGTGATTTGCTACGTAAATGGTATGTTGCTGGGGCTGAGCTGGGTTTACTTCAGAATGAAACTGATTTGAATGCGTGTTCATCTAATGAGCAAATTATGACTATATAGTTAAATGACAAATATTATTTTACTTCATGCAGAAATTGAGTTAGAGCTTGCAGCTTAGACTATAATACATATGAAAAAATAAGGCAACATATTTGCTTAGAATTGCTTTTCCTTAGTCCTCATATTTAATCTAATGTCATAAAAATACGGAAATCTCAAAACACTATTTAGACAGAAACAGCAGTTTTCCAGTTCATCTCTTGCATCACAATACAGCAAATCTGCTTTTACAATAGGCATATACAGAAACAGAAGGTGTAAATTCTGAGTTGAAGTTGCTCACTCAGACATCTTTGCTTTTATGGGAGTGAGTTAATTCTACAATGTGGAATGTGGTCTTCAATATGCATTGTGTACGTGTCAGTTCAGGAAGTTGTGAATTGTTCACATGTGGACTTTCAGAGATCTGATAAACTGATAAAAATTTTGGTGGATGTTACAGGACTGAAAGGTGCATTTGTGCTCTAAGAAGTACTGTTCTGTTATTTGCATAGTGAAATGAACCTTATACTTGTTACTAAAGTAATTGGCATATTAAAAATATATGGTTATTTTTTGATATGTGAAAAGGGAAAGCTGGAAAATCACTCAGGTAATTTGAAAGATCATTATATATGCAGTTGGAAACTGTGTTATACTGTACTCCAGAGTCACTGGATTAGTAGAAAGGTTTAGTTCTACGGGCATTTCAAGTTGTTAAAGGTGGCTATTAATAACCATAGTACATATTTTCTACATGGCAAACTAGTACTAGAGACAGAATGTGCAAAAGCACCTAAAAATGTTGAACCAATATGCCACTGACATTCTTCAAGAGCAGTTTTGCTGGCTTAACTTGATGTGTCAAATAAGGGCGAGATATTTTCTTGCATAGCATATCAGAAATAAGTTTTGAATATTTTTCAGAAAATCAGTTTTAAAAAACATGAAAAGCATTTAAGAGATCACTCTAAGTTCCAAAAATATGTTGATTGTACTTTGTGTTTCTATTATTGTTAAAGACTTACCAGACAACTTACACTGAACACTTCAGCAGGTAGAACTGTAATCTAAATTGGGCATCTCTATGAACTTGTTACAGTTCGAAGTAAGCCATTATTTTTTTCAAATATGAATATTGATTAACCTGTGCAAATGACAACAAATATGTATAAAATCTCATAAAAAAATAAAAATAAATCAGTGACAAGTCCGCAGAATGTCAGAGTAATATCTTTCCAAATGTAACTGTATAGCAAACTAAACTGCTGTTGTCAAACAAAAGAAAATACAACTGAACATTAGCATTTCTTGCAAATAGTTTATATCTACTGTCATAGTGTGTTTTGATAAATAAAGCCCAACAGTGTTCAAGAACAGAGAAAAGCCATTTTTATAGCACTTCTCTGTTTAGCAAAACAGACAGTGTCAGTTTTCTGCTGCTGTGATTTTATTTCAACTCTACTAAACATAGAGTAGATTGGATTCTCATGTTGGAAACTAGAATGCATCACTGTGTGAATAGAAATGCATTACTCTGTGAATTGGAATGAATTAGGCACACTCTATTGCATTGTTGTCCTGTCATATTTCTGCCTTTCTGAAAATGGTTCTTGTTAGAATTTACTATTAAATCTAGGACAACACTCTAAACAAAATTTTACTGGAGTCCCTCATCTGTTAAATTTCATTACAAGCAATATTAGTAGTTCTTAATGGTGGAAATGTATTTTTCTCTGGAAGTTACGCTTACAGCATTCAGTACCTTATCTGATGCAAATGAACTTGAGAGATGTTTTCTTTAAGCAGTGTTTGGGTGCATTAAAATCTGCAGCTACAGTCAACCATTTTTGAATGGAAGAAATTTTTTATGCAAAAAGCTATTTCTGGGGCTTTCTGTGGTTTCTTACTGAATTGTATGTTTAACTTTGAAGGTCTTAATTCAGGAACCATCAGCACAGTCTACAGACGTTGTTTTTGTTTGAATTATATTTTCTCAAAGAATGTTAGAGTCAAAAGCTAAATCTTTTTACCTAACTTGGAGTCAAGCCTCATGGATACCTATTTTGCACTTAAAAAGGTGTATTTATAAATATCTTTTTACCTTATGACATGATCATAACTTTTTGTAGAAATTGTTAATTATGCATTAAAAGTTAGTGGAATACTTTTGGCATTGAATTTCAGGCCAGAGTAGTTAACTATTTAAAGAGAAGTAACGCTTCCTGCCAGGCGGCTCGTGGTATTTTCTCCTCTGGTCTGTATGCAGGCTATAACAGCATTTTTCCTGTTTCATTTTCCAAGATTCTTTCCTGTAGTCCACATCTTCTAGTAAAGTACAGCAGCAGGGTAGTATACTCAGCAGTCTACTACTGTTGTCTTTTTATTAATGGACCTTACTGTTGAGAACACTTGTTACTGATTATTGTGTATTGATGCCGGCTTCAGCACGCTTAAAGTGGAAAAATGTATTTAGCCTCGATTAAGTATGGGCACATCCTCAAGATGTAGTATTTAAGTTTTTTTAATTTGTCCATACTCCTACAGGTATTCAATTTCTGTATTTTCCTTTAATGAATTTTTGTTATTTCTCACCAATAAATGGATATTCATCTCCCACATCCACTGTTTTCCAGAACATTGCTTAATGCTCGTTGCCAAACTCACGGAGGTGTTCTTGTACTTGATTAGATGAAGACTATGAAACTAGTTACCCTAGTTGGCTAGGCCACTTTGAACCAATGCTGGAGAGAAAAAGGTAGCACACATAGCGGGGATATAATAAGCAGAAGTTACCTTTTAACTTCTAGAATAATATACAACCTATACATGAGGTGTAGGGTAATTTTGACTAATTTCCACTTGGTAGGAAAGTCTTTCAGATGCATAATTCATATATGCTGCACACATATAGTCCCATGCTCTATCTGCTCCATACTCTGTGTGGTCTTAAAAAAAAAAAAAAAATAATAATAATAATAATAATAATAATAAAAAAAATCCCTCCATGACTGAAACATGATGATGCTGAGCAGCCCTTTCTACACAAGATTTTTTCTTTTTGTGTCTGTGCAGGGGAAGAAGCAGCAGTAGCAACTGCCTTCTGGTTCAGAGTTGCATACAGTGATGGTTCATATTTTTATGATCATTAAAGCTTTTTTCCATTTTCTTCTATTTCATTGTATGCTGTTGATGTGCACCATGTGATATGTGAGTTTTTTTGGAACTTCACCCACAAGTCTCCTTGTTTCTTCATGACTGATAATCCTCTCAGTGACGGTAGTTCTGAAATATGGATGTGCAAGTTATTTGAAAATGGTTTTGTTTTTCAGTTTCATTCAAATTCTGCTTAGAAAAAACAGTTGAAAATACTCTTTGATGTGTGTAAATTAGTGAACAGGGAGGAAGGATATCGTCAAGCTCTTCTAGATCTGCACTTGACTCCCAAAGTAGCCTATGCTTCCTTTCTCTCCAAATAGTTATGATGCTGAACTGTCTGTGAAGAGTGTGACCATATCTTGAAGATATAAACGCTGCAGTTTACTGTTCTCTTTGGCATTAGTTTTTAGTGTCAAGACATAAAGTCGACAGAAGAGCTCTGGAAGCTCAGCAGAAAGCTGGGCTGGAGTGGGAGCTTGGGTTTGCTCTTACTCTGAGGCTTTAGGACCCATGTATTTCATTTAGACTTTTATTTACCTGTTGTTTTGGATTTTAATGACTGTAATTGAAGCAGCTAATTCCAAAAGAGGTTATTAAGTAAATAAATTAATCAGATTGCGTTTCATGGTAATATAATCAAGATGATATTTCCCCAGTAAAGTATTATAATTTTATAAATAGTTCATGATATCTGACTGTTTACATATGTATTCATGAATATATTAACATTCAGGAAAACTATTTCAGCAGAATTATGGATTAGTCTAATTCCACTTTCTTTTTTGAAATTATGTAAGATAACAATAATGCATTTTCATACTTCTGTTTATTACAGACCACATTAGTGCACTATATGGAAAAGTGAAACAGTGTTTTAAAAAAAAGAAATCTTCTTTGGCACTGTCTGCTGGTGTTTGTATTTCACAACTCACTGAACTTGCTAGGCTTCACTGTCTTATGTAAAGAGAAAAACATGATATGTTTACTTACTACCATTTCATTTATTATGATTTCACAAACAAGCTCAGCTTCCTTTCTTCTCACTGTCCGCAAGCTGTGGTAACTAAATAAAACTAAGCTTATAATTCATCCCCATGTATTCAGTGTTCTAGCAAAAATATCTTTATTAATCTTCTCTCTCTTCTGCTGGTGTTGTAAGTGGTCTACGAACTGCATCTTAATTCTTAAAATACAGACAAACAAAGAAAAACTGAAAATCGGCAGTAGAGCTTTATCCCTATATTAAGAGTCATTCATAATCGAATGAAATTGAATGTTGAGTTATGGAGAACAATTAAGCAATACAAATAATTGGTTATGGTAGATGTTGTATGAGAAACATTTTCAAAAACAGCCAAATAAATACCTATTGATGTAGGGTAACAGTGGTATTCCTGGTTTGTATTAGTTATAATGAAATAGTTACACTAGTATTTTAACCTGATGGAGAATACAGAGCTTCAGTTCTGGCTGGTATAAAATAAGACAGCTTTTCTGAAGTCATCAGATGAATTTTCCTTTACGAAGGAAGGCACAGCACTCTTTAGAGAAACCGAAACTGCAGTTTGGAAATTAAGTGCAGTTAGCATTCCCATTTGTTAATTACAGTTTCTGTGAATGCCATCTTCTACACAGTGTTAGTAAGTACACTTGCTTGGTAATTATTGATAGTAATTGGTCTGCAAATCTTTCTTAGGTAATTCACCCTCGTGTTTGGTATTTGACCTGAGCTGAGCCACTAATGTTGCCAGTGTACCTGCAGCTTGCTTTGGTTGATGGTCTCAGACTGAGTGAATTCTATTTGATTTTAGTTTTCTATTTCTCTTCCTTTCAAGAGAACATCTGAACCTGGCACTCGTCTTTGCTAATTTGAAATAATTTTTAATGGAAATTCTTCAGAATTTCTTATCAAGCTTCTACATTATTCAGCTTAGAACTGGTGTCTGAACTTTGTTCCAGAAGTTTGAGGAATGTCCTTCCATCTCTGGCACTTTATGCTACATTGATCTTTCTTGTCACTAACTTGGTTCTCTACAGATTCTAAGCTGTTACTGACATTTTAATTTTATACATATATAAAGGATTTATCCTCTGAAGCAATCAGTATGGAACTTGCTTTTTAGATCTCTGCCAGTCTCCATGTCTGGGCAGGAGATGTAAATGGAAGGAGAAAAGGAAGTGTAATTCTAATTGCATTTCTACATTGACTAGATGTTCGGTTCTCATGGGAGCTATTTGTTTTCTTATGTAAGTTACGTTCTTATTACAACAGTAGAATCACTCACTTTGTGGAAATAAGGTGTTAATTAAAACAAATGAATTGCTTCCAGACCAGTCTTGCTGGTGCAATTGGAGGCAGATGGGCTTTCCCAGGGAACAGCTCCCATTGTTTCAGAACTGAAGAGCATTGCAGAACATTGGCTTGCATATTGTCGTATGTTTGTTTAGTTTTTACTGGAGGAGGATCTCAGAAAACTTGTATTAAAACATATGCATTGTTGAAAATCTGTGTCATAAAACCCAGAGCACAGACTCTTTCACTGTTCTTCCTGTGGAAGATTTTCAGAATTTCTAATGAAGTGTGTGCAGTTCTAATTCTTTTCACTAAGTTTTTCCCTATGCAGCAGAGGTTGCAATCTGGTTGTAAAGGCCCAGCTGTCCTGAGATTTGAGTCCTGACAACACAAAATTAAGGTCTGTCTCCTGGATGGGAGAGTAAATGAAGACTACTATAGCTGGCCTTTTGTCTCTTTTGATTAATGAAAAGCATGCACAAAACTCAAAAACAATCCAAAGGGAAAAAAATAAGCAAATTCATACTATTTCACTAGAGATAATGTATAAACAGGTACCATGGGCCAAATACCTAAAGGTATGCTGATATTTAAAATTACTCAAAAATACGTATTGTGAAGTTTTGAATGTAGGTATTTGCCTAAGCCCATGGAAATTTATGGGAATTAATAGCTGAGAGTTTTGAAAAATCTTTCTTCACGTTCATGAGTTGTCTAATACCTTAAAAATCTAATCCTATCATGTATTCACAGAAAAAAAAGTCTATTAAACAACCACTTAGTATACTAACTTCTAAATAAAAGCTAATGCTTTTCAAATACTTTTGTTTCAATAGCTTCTTATAGAGACAACAATAACTAAATACTACAAGTGTCAAATAACATAAGAAAAATGCATGCTAATCTTAGTCTAATATATTTACAGAGTTGAATCTTATAATTGTCTGTTTAAGGACTTTCAGCTATTCCAGCAATAGAAAAATATTATTAATTTTGACCCCAAAACTAACCGAGATGAGACAATAGTAACAAATAACCAACTGTAGGCCATTGCCATGACGAGTAGCCATCTGCATAGTAATCAAGAACTCTTCCACCTCACCGTGTTTCAATCCATACATCCTGTGTGCTGTGCCCTAGACAGACTTTGAGCCCTTTCAGAGAAGCTGATATGGAGTGAACAGTCAATCCATTTTGCTATTACCTTTATGAGAGGTACAGTGCACCTTGAGAAGAGCATGTCTGACCCAATTTGATCTTTCATTTCTAACACCACAGCTTGCTGGCTTTCGAAAGGATACTCAAGAAAGGCTTATTAGCAGATATTATCGCTGGAATCACCTTTTCTGAAATAAGGAATGACAAGACCATCTGTTCATTTGTTGCTTGATAACCTAAGCTTCCATGTTGTCCTGGAAATCCTGCTGATAGATCTATCTCCATGTGGTCACGTAGCATTGATCTGTTTGGAGTGGATTTTTGAGGAGCAGAACAGACAAAAATGGAAAACAGAAATGGTATTTTTAAGAGCAAACAGCAGAGGCTGCTGTACAGCATGGGTACAATTTTCTGTAGAATCAAAGTGAAATAGTACCATGAAGCCCGTTGACTGGAAATGAAGCAAAACGAAGTAGTGAACCTACACTTAAAGATTATGGAAATCACATCTTATGTTGGTTTCTATAGTTGAAGAATGTGTAAAGCAGTGATTAATGAAGAACTTAAGTGCTACTGATAAGTGTATAGAAAAACAAGCAGTAAGGCTTAGAAATTCTCTGAAAATAGAAAGCAAACAGTGAAATCTCTTTAGGGAAATAATTGACCTTTTTAAGTTTAAGCTCTAGAGTAAAAAGATTTAAGAGTACTAATTTGTAATGAAGCAGGTGTGACAGCTTAACTGATAACTTTTTACAGACTGTGTGAATTCTAAGCAGTTTATAATGCTTAATAATGAATATACATGGATCGCTCTGAACGTAATGTCTCCTACTTTTTTCCTTGGAAACTATAACAGATACAAAGAGCACAATAACACTGTTTGATAGAGCAAATTATCAGGTACAAAACGCTATTTTTCAACATAGTCACCACCATTAACATTGCATTTTTGCTAGCAATGAACAAGAGCCTGCATGCCACNAGGCACTGTTTCACAGCTTAGGTGAGCATCATTGCTAGGAATGTGTTGCCCACACAGTGCATCTTTCATCAGCTGAAATAGATGAAAGTCAAAAGATATCAACTGTGCATTACAGTGTGGTAGGACAGTCCAGCCAAAATTGGCAATGTGCTCCAGTCTTCAAACTGGTAGGGAGCCTGGTATCATCATTTTGCAAGAAAAGCTGTCTTCTTCTCTGGCCTGACTCTAGAAGTTTGAGCCTTCAGCTTAGTCAGCGCCACGATATAGTGGTCAGAGTTGATAGCTTGTCTGGTTTCCAGGAAGTCCAGAAGGATCACCCCTTTCCTATCCCAAGAGACAGTACACATCACTTTATCCACTGAGGGCTGCATCTTGAACTTTTTCTTCAATGGAGAACTTGCATGTTGTCTCCATGGACTGCCACTTTGATTCCAGCTTGTGGTGATGATAGGAGATTACCATCTCTCTGGTAATTATGTGATTAAGGAAACGGTCGCTTTCAGACTCATGTTGGTTCAATAGGTCCTGGCAAATTTGCATGTGGTGTTCTTTCTGTTCCTCTGTGAGGACTCGTGAGACTCACCTGGTGCAAACCTTGCAGCATTCCAACGTTGCGACCTTTGTTCCCAGTGCATTGAAGTCAATATTCAGCTCTGTACACAGTTCCCTGGTCATAATCTGCCTGTTTGTGCAGATGAGCAGATAAAGACGCTCTTCAGTTCATGGTGTAACAACTGTGAAGGACATCTGAAACATGGCTTGTCTTTCACAATGCTGTCGCCACTACTGAAACACACAGCTCCCTACTTCACTGTGCTCATATCCACTGTTTGGCCTCCATAAATGTTCATTAAGTGTTGATGAATATCAGTGAGTGCAATTTTTGTGTGTGTTGTGTGTGTGTGTGTGATTTCTATGACGCACCTTTGCTTCATATGCGCTTTCATGTCAGACACCGTTGTGTCAGAGTGCCCCTCTGCTGCCATCTGCTGCAAAGCAACAACATGGAATGGAATGTTGGTGGGAAGGTTCGACCTCTACTGTCATACCACCACCATCTGCCTCTGACATCATGGGTAAATGTGATAAAATAGGAGGTTTTATTTCAGTGCAGCTCTCATAAAATATAGTTGTTTATAATCCACAACATCTAGAAAAATTAAAAATTTTGGTTGGAAATTACTACAGCGCACTGGACTCTCCTAATCCTGGATTTAATTGTTGTGTACATTTATGATCTTAAAAAAAAAAAGTGTCATTTTATCTGTACTTTACACCATTTACATGCTTACATCAAATTGTACAAATCACGTAAAAGCAGCTTGTAAATGGAGATGCTTTTTGAATGCTATGTATCGAATTGCCAATGAAGGAACTGGAGTGTGATCTTTACATTTCACTGAATCAAGGAACTGTGGCTTCATCAATTGAGAGCAAAAAGTAAGTGATTAATCAGTTAAGCAAAAATTTAAAAAGCCTAGTACAGAGTCAATTGCTTAATCAAAAAAGTGGGAAGGAAAATAGAAGTCTGAAATTTTGAGGGAAATCCCCTATAATGTTCATATCAGAGTAGGGAATAAGGCAACTCAGCTAGTAACAGAATATTCTGTGGAATATAATACTGATATAAATGGATTAATTGGCGTGAGTTTTTTTATTTTTCATTCCTTTACTTGGACTCTTTAAATCATTTTTTGCTATATTATTTTAAACAAAATTGGAGTTTGTGTTCCATTTTTGCTTTCTTAACACCAGTATTGATGATTCAAAGTGTCGGTGTAGGTGTGTTGAGAAGAAGAAAAGGATAGTGCAGTAAATTTAAAAAGTGATGTAGGGGAGCAAGTACTGTATACGTAGCTCCTGAACAGGTTTTCCAAGTTACCCTAGAGGTAGCAAGACTATATCAGTGCAACTACCTGTACTGGGCTGGTGGAGCGTGCATCTGCGTGGGAGGGCCGTGGCAGGGCGGTGGTACAGCCAGAGCTGCGTGGCCGCCTTTGGGCTAGCTGGGGATTTATTTTCTCTTTGCACTGGGCAGATTTGAAATGACTGTGCATTTTCATCACTGAAGCTATGTTGATATGAAGTAGTTGGGGATTTGGCTGTGTGTGTAGATAAAACACAGAAGGTATCAATAACTTAAAAGACCTATGTTTTCAATTAACTGTTCTACAGACTTTTTTCTTGTGACACCTGGCTAAACAATGCTTGCTTGCCCTGCTTATAAATAATTAGTAGGATTAACTCAAGTTTTTTCCTAGGGATTTCATGGCTAGTCTCTAGGCATGCTGTTACGTGATTTTCATGCAACATTTTCATGCGACAGAATAACATTCCGTTATTAGTCCAGGGTTCTTCTCAGTCAGAACAGGGGAGTTATAGAAGGAGGAATTTCCTTTGCCTAACAACAGTTTTGTTTCTGCTTGGAATTTAAAATTGTACTCTAAATTCTGCTTTTGGTTGTTTGCATTGTACATTTCTTAAATGATCAGAACTAAGTAGAGCACGAGCAAATAGCAGCAGTATTTGAGTGACCTCTCTGTAGGATATCCGGAGAGAATGAGCACTCCGCCTTACAGGATACTGTGGGGAAGCAAGTGAGTCGTCATGAAGTATGTGAATGAAAATGAATATAGTGAAATATGAATATCGTGCAAATCTTCTACCTGTTATCTTTCTGTGAACAGCAGATCTCTAAAAATTAATATTCTCAAATGTTTTAAGTCCAGATATTACTGTATTATCATTCAGTCTGTCATCAGACCTTACTTGCATGTTTTTATCTAAGGAATTTGAGCGCGTTCTCTGCTTTTTTAAAAATCATGATTATCAAAATGGGTTTGTTTTACGCTCTTGGGGCAAGGATTTGATTTTTAGGTGAATTTTTTAAAGTTAAGCTAGATGATAGTCCCTTCCAACTCAAGCCATTCTATGATTTTAAAACATGTTCAAGATTTCTGTGTTTTGACAATTTAGACACTTCAATTTGTCATTCATGTGTGTCATAACTAGTATTTTATATCTGTAAAAGTGATTGATCTAAGGCACAAACGCAAGTGATTTGTTGTTTATGAAGTAGCTTGTTTGGAATTCATATACAATTCTGCTTTTTATTTGCTAAGATTAGGGAAATAAGCTTACTGTCATTCTACGAGTTCTCCCATGTTCATGTTGCACTAGCACCAAGAAAATAAGATTTCTGTTTCATTGCATTATCAAATTGTATCATACTTCACAAGCTTGTGCAAAAAAACTGTTGTGCTGATACTTACATGATGGTTGACTGTTTTGTTGTTCTTTTTTGTTGTTTTTCTTCTCTGCTTAGATCAGACTGTGTGCCATTTGAATTAGCATGTGTATCGCTGAGTTTAATGTACTTACTTCATCTTAAATTCTTGCTTCACCGTCAGCTAATAGCATTAGCTAAAAGCATGAGTAATTCTATAACAGAATGAAAATGTATTTCGTCCTGCTTTAGAAAGAGGAACAACATCTAAAAGCAGCAACAGTCTTCATGTACTTCTACTTCTCTGGAAACTTTTGATTCTATGGTTTGGAACTAGATTTACCAGCAATGGAGCGGGCATGGAAATCAAAAGTGTCTTTGGGAAATAATAAGTTTTCAGTAGTTCTCTATTTCAGAAGTAATTTGAAATCTCTAGGAACGTTCTGAGTAATTGTAATTAGTGTTATATTCATGTTGAAACAACTTTTTTTTTTTTTTTTGAATTTATGGGAATCTGCAGCATTAAAAGTAAGCAAGTTCAAAAGAAAAATGAAGTCTTCAAAGTCTTGGAGACTGTTTTCATCTTTTTAAAGGTTTCTTATTTTTTTTATCCAGGTTCAGGATGGAGAAAATATTTCATATATCAAAAAAAATAAGAGACAGGAAAAATATTCCTTGTTAATCTTTGACGACATTATTAATAATCTCATCATTTCTAATGCTGCACATATGAAATCATATGACAGAGAATACTGTGGCAAGCAACATCAGGGAGAGTTTGGTGCTATGGCAATTGCTTCCAGTTAAAGTGATTGCTGTGCATCTACATTTCAGTTACTATATTGTTATGTAACGTATGAGTGCGTAAATGGTTTCTCTGAACTCACCTGGAACCTTTAGTAAGATGCAGAGAACGTTAGGGTAACTGCCTTCATTCAATCTCACATTAAGGATGAACTGTAGTTAGTAGGACAAAAGTGTATTGGCTCCATATGACCAACAGAGACTTGTCAAAAGATGTCAGGACTTTATCGTAGAACTGGGAATATAGGAAAACACTTGTTGAAACATGTTTAAGTCTCACAAAAAGGATACCCTGGGTTTTGGGTGTACTGAACTGTGAGCTCTGTGGCTGTGCTTTGTTATCCTGTTCCAGGTGTGACAGTAGATGGCAAGCCAGGGTTGGGACTCAGCACAAATTCCTCTGTCAAGGCTTATATGAAAATAGTGAAGGTGATGGTTTGAAGGGGAGGGAGAGTGACACATTTGTGTTCTATGCTGCTGCTTATTTGTCTGCAAATGTCAGAAAGCCAGAATCCTCCCTATGATATTACATTCTTATGATCTTATCCTGCCAGAGCAATGTCTGTGTGTGTCCACGAGCACTGCGTGTTTCTTCAGTAACAGAGGGTACAGACAGATAATGGCAAGCAGTCAAATCCCCTTGGCTTGCTTATTTGCTGCTTGTTAGCTGATAACTGACCATGCGTGTGTTCCTAGCCCACTGAAGCTGCAAAGCAGAAATTGGTCATGTATACTGTCTTCAGCATAAATTCAAGTCTTTCAGTTTTGCTCTGAGCCAAGTGAAAGTGGTTTAATGGAGTCCAAAATGCATGTCCAGAATACATTGTTCCATCATTCCTAGATAGCTTTTTTTTTTTTTTTTTTCCTTAATGCTCCTGAGCTTCTTGCTGATGTCATAAGATGGCATTAGTCTTCTGTGGGCAAAAGAAACCAAATAATTCAGGTAAACAAAAAGTTTACGAGTAATAAGGTCAGGAACAATACTGTCAGGAGCCCTATCTTCCCTTTGTGTTCAGACAAAGTACTGCTGCTGTGGTTCATATTAGGGGGCAATGGTTCTCTTTTTTGTTAGATTGGTAGTTAAATAACTCTCAAAACCTGGCATATTTTCCTTTCTGTGAATTGACTTTACCCTTGCTGAGTTTCTTCTGTCTTCACTCTGCACAACCCTTTTCATTGCTGTACAAATGATTCCCTATAATGCTGTATAACAATCCGTTTTTATTTTTACCTTTTCAGTTTTCTCTAATTTTTAGGTTTTTCTATATAATTTGAGAAGTGCTTTATGTGGGCCTTTTTCATGGAATATGAAGAGAAAGCAATGGTGAAGTCATCGGTCAATCTGAGAGAGTTATTGCAGTGAATAGTAAACTAGCCAAGAATGGCGATTTGAAAGAACTGAAAATACGAATAGCTTGGTAGGATGGTTTCAACAAGAGATATTAAAGGAGGAGATAGGGAATGATAAGATATTTAAACACTCCAAAACCAGCCTAATTTGGTGATTTACCTAAAATTTAGAAAAGTTTAATGGAGCTCTACTTTAGAAAAGTAGTTTCTAATTTAAAACTCAACTAATTTCTCAAAGGCTTACTTCAACAATAAAATCAGGAGGAGAGGGCACTAGAAAAGAGAAATGAACACCCTTAATATATAGCTTAAGCAAAGCTTGTTTAAATATATATAATGCATATGTAATAGTTATGTGTGCATATCAAATATTTTTTATATATATAAAATAAATTTGAATGTATTTTGCTTAAATTGTCAGTGCATTTTGTTACCACCTGTTTTGGTCATTGTCTAGTTTGAGAAACAGCTATGTTGTGTTGTAGTTGAGCAGTCCATGGTCAATGCAATTTTTAATACATTGTGTAGCGTGATTTTGGTCATTGTAGATGAAAGTATCACAGCAGAATTACAAATGTAGAAAGGCCAGGTTATGTAGAATCATGATGCTCACCAGCTCACATGAGCTTGCTCTGCAGCTTCCTAGTGTATGGCACGTGCCTGTGTAAAAGAGTTTGAAGAATCCTCTCTGTATGTATCTTCTGGAGTCACATTCTTTCATCATTTGTTTTTCTTTGTTTATCTTCTTTCTCTTAGTTGTACTTAGTGGTGTGCTCCCAGGTAGAACTTCAGGATAAATTCCTGCAGCGTCTAGCTTCAAAGCCTTCTGAAGGAGCTTTCTTTTCAATTCTTGTCTCTTCCTTAGCTTCCTGAAAGAGAGGTGTTGTACATTTGTCTTAGTAGAGTGTTCGCAAAATGTTGAGACAATCTTTTTTCCTCTATATCTTTTGTATTCATCTATCCAGTCAATGAGAACCCTTTAGTCTAGAAAATCATTTTTGTGTGAACTTACAGCGTCTGACAGCTCCAGTTTAGCACTGCTAGAGCTTTTAGTCACTGCCTTATTTGTAACATAGCTTTCTGGTCTCCAGTCACAAAAGGACTCATACTCATTGTCTCATGAGGAATTTTTTTCAGTATGAAATCACAGTTTGTGCTATGCTATTTGCCCATCATTTATAAAAGCAATAATTAACGTACCTTTTAAAAACCTCTATGTTATGCTGTTAATTGAGTGAATATATATATATGTATATATATAGAGAGAACAATTTTGTCTTTCTTCTTAACAAACTGAATGACTCTATATTTTCTTTTTCTTTGTTATAAACAGCAGGCACCATAAATTCAGTATTTGGTTGTGAAACAGTGCCTGTCGTGTATAACACATAGCAAAGGTGAAGAAGACTTCAGAATAATTTTCTTGCTTTTCACATTTAATTTTTCAGTTGTTGCTTTAAAAAGCATCTCAGACAGTAGGTATTCTCAAGGGCTTGTTGGGCTTCTTTGCTGGTTTAATAGTGATCGTGACACTTGTAAAGTGCGGCACTGAGAGAATTAGTGAACTTAGAATGAAGGAAGGAAGGAATGATCAATTATTCACCACACGCCATCAACTACAAGAAGCAGGACGGCTGCCTGTCTCTCTCCTTTTCTTTCCTCTGCATACACAAACTCAGCTTATGCTATTTGTGCAATTACATTATTTTCATTCAAACAATCTCTAGAGAAACCTGTTTATTTGAGTCTGCTGGAGCATTCATCATTAGGGTACTGCATCAAGTGTCCTTGACATTCATTGCTCCATGCCTCCTGCATCTTCCTCTTTAATTATGTTAATACTTCTGACAAAGCAACAGAAAGATCTGTCTGATTTCTCTAAAAAGAGTACACTGAACCCTAATGTGATCACTCATGGATTGTTTTTGAACTATATTTCTTCCTTTTTCTCCAAACTTTTGCACTTAAATCTGGTTTTCATGAGTATATGAGCTTTCAGGTTTTTACGTGAAAGTAAGATAAAGTCACAGGGATCTGGCCATGGGGCGGCTGCTGCTCGGGGGGTTTGCTGGGCATTGGAGGGGGGTGGTGAGACCTTGAGTTGCTGGCAGTGTCTGTTGGTGGGCGGTTGTATTGTTGCTATGCATTGGTCTGTAGATGGTGAGTGACTGCTTTATGGAGATACATATGTCTAATTGTCATTGCATATTTGTTTCCAGTTTCCTTTTCTGTCTTAGTCTTGATCTCAACCCACAAATTCTATTTTGTTTCCAATTCTCTCTCTCATCCCACTTAGGAGGTGTGAGCAAATGGCTATGTGATGTTTGTCTGGTTGCCAGGTTAAACCACAGCAATCATGTAGTGTGTCCTTCGTGAACCCCTTAGTCAATAGTCAGTATTTCAACCACTGATGAGAACATTACGGAGCAGTAGTCCTGTTGAAAGGGAAGTACAGGAAATGTCATCTTGATGACCTTCGTGTAAGAATTTGGAGATCAAAATTCCAACGTTTTAGCTTGCAGTAGCAATGCACATAGCTTTAAACACTTGCTACAAACACACCTTGTGCAAATGTGTATTTTGCTTTCTGTAACGCCGTGTGTTTTGCAAGCATCTAATGGATCTTCTATGTGTAAAATTACGTTGTGATTGTAAGATACAACATAGATGTGTGCATGACCTTCCCTAAGATGAAGTGGCTAAAGACCTCCTGGATCGATAGGCAGAAAGAGATCCCTCAGAGAACTTGTTCAAGGCCTGATGTTTACCTTGCATATATATTAAGCAGGATAAGAGAACCCTCGTAACTGCTGATCTTTCCTCCTGAAATGATGGTTAAGTAGTTATGCTGAGCTCTCACTTGCTTAGTATCGTCACAGAAAGGAGATACCTGTGCAGTTATTGCATTTTGTTCTTCCTACTAGCTGGAGGTAATGACTTAGTTTTTCTTGTTCGGTTTGTCGATGATGCCTATTTTTTTCCAGTGTTCTTCATCCCTTTTCTCCTTTTTTCAGTATATATTAAATCTAAACACACACACAAAAAAGTCTTTTAAGATACTCATTTATATTGAAATCTAAAATAAAAGAGAATTGCAATATCAGGATTTCTATGTTGCTTGTGAATGTACTTAAACTACTTTGCTTTAGGATTTTTTTCATGTACTTATGTTATCACAGTAGCATTTCATACTGTAACATCCATGGATAGAGCACTGGCCATATTTGTCCTGTTACTGTGAAGCGATGGGAACGTTTCGAAATAGAAATGATCTTAATTCAATACATTTCATCTGATCATCTGTTTTGACATGAATAATTAGAGGTTCAAAAGTGTGGTCCTCTGAGAGTACCAAGTATACTGTGATTAAAAACTGACAAACAGCATCATTTATTTGTGTTCTGCACATTAGAACAATGTGGGAGGTGAAGGGATGAGGCCAGACACTTTTCAGTGGTCTGTGGGGACAGGACAAGGGGAAACAGCCACAAAGTGGAGCATAGGAAGTTCCGCACCAACATGAGAAAGAACTCCTTCATGGTGCGGGTGACAGAGCCCTGGCACAGGCTGCCCAGGGAGGGGTGGAGTCTCCTCTGGAGAAATTCCAGACCTGTCTGGACGCCCACCTGTGTGCCCTGCTGTAGGGAGCTGCTTTGGCAGGGGGTTGGGCTCGATGACCTCTAGAGGTCCCTTCCAACTCCTGTGATTCTGTGATTCTGTGATAAGGAAAAGTAAAGCCAGTATCTGTTGTGAAACTAGAGAATAAAATACCATCCTCCTTGCTTTTGGTCCTGTGCCTTCAACTGTAGAGTAGTCTTCTATTGGTGACATCAGAGATAATTAATGAATTGATGTAAAATATGGTATACATTTTTGGTAACATTTGTTTAAGGGATAGCTGGGAATGAGCAGAGAGGAGTGTACATCTGTCGTCGCTTTTCTCATCAACTTACTTCATACATTGCTATGCACTGCCTCTAATTTTATGTGAGATTAATTCCTAGTATTTGCTGACATGTCTGTGATTCTCACAACAGAATGAAACAGATATTAACAGAAATGGTTTATTGTGTGGTAATGTTCTTAGGAGCCCTGATCGTTTATTATAGTACATAACTCTTAGTACGGATATTAGCTTAAAAAATGAAGTCAGTGTTTGTATTTTTCAGTTGATGCCATACTTAGCAAGAGATGTCAGGGATAAATTGATTTCTGATCCTTGACTTGTGTGGATCAGTAACCATTGCTGTAAAATGCCTCAGGTAATATTTACAATGCAGAGAAATACAGAAAACTGTTGGGATGCTACTGCATATGAATTGCAGATCTTTTTTTTTTTTTT
>WBMW01005527.1:1358790-1370334 GCA_013396635.1 Penelope pileata
TTTTTTTTTTGGCAAAGACTATTTAATGGGTCACAACAGCAAACTGTAGTCTGTAAATTGTCATATCTATCAACAGGTGCTAACTTTTTGGCTTGTTTATTTTACCCTCTACAGTGCTGAAACAAGAATTTATCAAGCAATACTGATATGGAGAGTGTTAGAACTCGTCTGCTTTTCCTTTGAAGGAAATATTTTGAAAGCAATTTTAAAGGTTTATGCTACCCCTTAGAGGTAAATGAAAGGATGCAGTGCAGATTAACAAAAAGATGTTCTGTAGTGATTTTCCCCTTAGAAATGTCCTTTTCTTGTTGCTCTGTTCCTTATGCCTTCTCTATTGATCTAATGGGGATGTGATTATTCAGTGAAGTTCATTTTATTGGTGTTATTGCCTGCTTTGCACATGTGGTGAGCTGTGTTTTAAATAGTAAATTATAATCCAGCAATTTTTTCAATCATTTCAGGATTTTTAACAAAGAAAGTGTTGCTAAAATGTACATATTTCTCTGAAAGAAATCTGGCAAGAGGTGAAAGTGTTTAAAACAGCAGCAAATCTTCAAGTAGGAGTGGGGCTTAGTGCTGCTGGCTACTTAAGACCACTTCTACGCCGACTTTCTGATAGTAGAGATCTGGTTTAAAACAACTGGGAATGTCGAAGTGGAGATTAAACCTTTGGATGTGGAAATGCTTTAGAAACATGAAAAATGAAACCATTAAGCTGTAAATCCTTTTGATGCTATCATAGCAGTTAGTAAAATCTAAACTGAAAATATGTTTAGTTTGTTTCCACGTTTAACCCCAATTACCCTTTGCCAGGGTATTCTTTTTAACATTCAATTCCTCATCTCGCTTTTTAGATTCTGTAAGCTTTATTTTTCCCCCACAACATAAATTGCAGCAGGTGCACAGAATTGAACACATTACAATTAAATGTAATCAAATATTTTAGGCACTAATGAACAGCTCCAGGAAAACAAGTCAAAAGGAAAAAAAAAAAAAAAAAAAAGCCTTCAAGTGAGTGGATTTTCAAACACCCAAGGCACCATAGGGCCAATTAAGGGAGTCAGACACCAGGACACATACTCGCATTAATTATCTTTGAGTTCAGGGAAATAAAAAAATAAAAGCAACAATTATCATAATAAATCTCCACATACTGCTTGTAAGTTGTGCTAATCTACAAAACACCTGGGTTTCGGAGACTTAAGGCATGAAAGTGAATACTTGATCGGTGAGTACCGACCTCACACAGCTCATAGGATGTGCAGCTTTGCTGCAATCTGCTGGTCAGAGTGGGGCTGAGGCGGGGGTCCTGACCCCTGCAGCTGTATTCGGTACAGCTCCCACATAAAGCACTGCAGATCAGGTTCAGACTGGACAGTTTCAAACTCTGTGCTGCTGAGAATGTAGATTCTCCCTCCCTCCTCTCTCCTTCATTCTCATTCTGTTATTACACCCGTAATGGAAATGTTCACAGTGGGAGTATCAATCTCAATCTATTCTAAATACCTATCAGTCCAACTATTCCTCCTTTCTCTGAACTCAGAAGGAATCAAACTAAAAGAAGAAATATTTTGTGTATATCGTAGGAGTTTCATTAAATGTGTGGATGGAAAGAAAAGCAAGAAATGTACAAAGCTAGAGGGATTTAAAAAAAAAAAAGCTTTAAAACTGAACTTTGGATACTTGATCCAACTTCAAGCTGATCACACTGAAAATGTAGGAGAATGGTGTACTATGTTTTACAATGTTGATTTTATTCCAGCATTAGGTAAAAATAATATCTGCAGTGGTTTTCATTGAATCATTTTGTGGCTGTACAGTTGCATCTGGAAGGCAAATGTCATTCACCTCAAGCTCCACAAAATGTATACCATAAAAAAATGCCCTACATGTTCAAGATTAAGTTTAATTTTGTCATTAATATGATGCTTTAATAATAATCAGTCTTGATTAGTCTGTACTGAAACAGGAAAAATGAAGGCAATTTATTTACCCACTATTTCCTTCTCCTCCGTATCTGATGCCAAGGCAAGGCAGGTCATTCAGGTACTAATGGATTCTAATCGTCATTTCAATTTACAATATATTTACCTTCAATAAAGTAGTACTTAAAATGAATGAAATTAATAAAAATAAGTGAGTTTTCCATTTAGTCCTTCTAATCAACTCCTTGTTGATCAATATATTTGAGACAAACATTTCCTTTCAATAGCACATATGTATACGTGGAAGAAATTGATACCTCGTACATCAAAGCAACTCATTTTTAAGCTCAGAGCTTCTATGGTTCTTTTCCAGTGACCATTCTTTGAGACTTAAAATGGACAACACACTTTGGGATGCGAATGCTAAAATATTCATGATACTGAAATAAGCCCAAAATCATGGATGTTTTACTGTTATGTAATAACATGTAGTCGTAAACTTATTTTTATTTTTTATTCTGATACTATTATACTCAGAAAAGCACTGCTTTCCAGATACCCTTTTTAGCAAACTGGAATTTTTTTTTTTTCAATAGTCTATAGCTTTGTGGCTGGGAAAATTCTGATGGGAATTATTTGAGGCTTTAGATCCTCTGACATGAGGAAGGAAACTGAACTCAGCCTTCTCTATCTCACTTGATGAGTACTTGAACTGTAAATGGAGAGAGCAATCATTCTTACCACTTCAAGGAAAGTGTGTCCTCTACTTAGTGTTTGCAAAACTCTTCCTGCAAAACCTGGCTTCAAACTGTGAGCTAAATGGGAGGAAAAAAACGCTAAATAATATTTAGTGTGAGCTAAAGCCAGATGATGAGATTTAAAGGAATACTATCGCTGAAGTATTTGTAGAAAGAGTTAAGCCTCACCAGCTCACTCAACATGCAGTCTTGTAAAGCTCCCTGCTCAGGGTGTGAGATTTGGGGATACTTTGATTATTCTGAATGATGTAAGAATTCACATGGTTTAACTGCCTCTGGCTTTTGGTTTATTTAGGAAGAAATATCCACATGAAAGATTACTCAGTGTAGAAACAAGCAAAAAGAAACCATGAGGAAGATTCTGCCTTGTCTCTAGTGTATTGCATCTATTTCTGTTAACAAGATTAGAGTTTATATCCATCCCTTGATTACACTTCAGTTTAAATACTTTTTCACACTTTGCAAATACTTAATTATGTCTTATAAAATTCCTGTATTGTTTCTAAAGAATATAACTTTTTAAAATAAAAACACAACAGATGTAACCTAACCTTGAGATTTTGAAAGATGTCTTGAGTTTTCCTCTCTTTTCACAGGCTCAGATAATCAACAGAACAGATGCAGATTTTGTACTGATACAGGAACAAGGTCTATCTCTAGTCCTTACTTCCCTGTTTTGAGATGTTAACATGATAAACAATCATAGAATCATAGAATGGTTCAGGTTGGAAGGGACCTTAGAGATCACCTTCTTCCAAACCCCCTGCCATGGGCAAGGACACCTCCCACTAGACCAGGTTGCCCAAAGCCCCATCCAGCCTGGCTTTGAATACTTCCAGGGAGGGGGCATCAACGACTTCTCTGGGCAACCTGTTCCAGTGTCTCACCACCCTCACAGTGAAGAATTTCTTCCTTATATCTAGTCTAAATCTACCCTCTTCCAGTTTATAACCATTACCCCTTGTCCTGTCATTATCTATCCTTGTAAAAAGCCCCTCCCCAGCTTTCCTGTAGGCCCCTTCAGGTCCTGGAAGGCTGCTGTCAGGTCCCCCCGCAGCCTTCTCTTCTCCAGGCTGAAGAGTCCCAACTCTCTCAGCCTGTCCTCGTAGGGGAGGTGCTCCAGCCCTCTGATCATCCTCGTGGCCTCCTCTGGACCCGCTCCAACAGCTCCACATCCTTCTTGTGTTGGGGGCCCCAGAACTGGACACAATACTCCAGATGAGGTCTCACGAGAGCAAACATAGCAAAATACTCTAGAATTAACTGAGTAGTTATTAGAATTCATATGTTTGATCATCATTTTAGGACTCAATATTTAGGCAAGATATGTGCTTGCATTTGAATCTCCATTTTCTTGTCTTTCCATGCATGTTCAGGTTAAAAAAGAATGTCCCCCCCCAACCCCCATTTATGGTTCTAGGTATTTTAATTCCGTTCATGGCTCCTGAAGTTTTATATATATATGTATTTTTACAGTTCCACATCACTTCTGTAACTCATTATCAGATAAAAGCCCGTAAGCTATTTAGCTCTTTATATGCAGGTGTAATATTACGAACACTGTTTTGTAGTTGATAGCATTAGTGTTTCAGTGCTGGAATTGATAGATACCACGTTGACGAGCATTTACTGTGGAGAGATCTTTATTAATAGTGTTCTGAAACATAATGAAAAATCATAAATTTCTCACTCTGTTTGCTTTCATCTAGATTGCTGCAAAGCTTGAGCAAAGTTGTTTTGCTCAAGCCGACTTCTTCAGATCAGTTTTTTTGCAGGAGTGGAGCAAGAGCTCAGGAAGGGCACCTTTCATTAGATGATGGACTTCTTTTTTAAAACTCTCTCCTCACTTCCCCCATTCATTGTGTCATTGTCCCCCCCCGTCTGTGCTCTTTGACATATACCTTCTTCTAATAAAATGCTGTGGCATCTTGACTGGTGGTTTCACTATACATCTTTGCTCTAACAAGAACCTGCTTGGAAATGAAAATTCCTTTGTTCTCATCGAAAATTATCAGTAGTAGAGCCAGAGGCTGACATTTGAGGAGTGCTGTAATAATGAAATGAGTTAAGGCAGTTTTCCCTTGGGCCATTTCAGTGTGTGCATGTGTAAATTACAAATATTGTGTTTGTTTGGGTGAGAGGTGTTAGAAGCTCTCTCTGTTCAGAACATTTTTGTAGTTAAGTCTCACGAACTTTGATTTTCCTTTCCAAAACTAGCTGTGTTTGAAAGCAAAGATCTGACCAGGTAAGCTCTGTGTCTAGAAGTTGTTTTGCGTGACTTTTAAGTTCTTAATATTCAGAAAAGAGTGGGTCTGTTCTGGAGAGCAGATGGAGGCTAAGTGCATGGCATTTGAAGGCAGCCGCAGGCTTACACCATGTCACAGAATTGAGCCTTGAAGTGTGCTATGCAATACAATTCTTCTTTGCCCCTTAACTTTTTAATGTCTGCTAACTACAACAATAACAACAAAAACATATGCTTGCTGGAATCATGCTATGCATCTTCCCTTGCTGATTAAGGCAAAGTAATTTTTTTTTTTTTTTGTGTTCACAATGCTGAGAACACTTTTGATCATTCATTTAATGTACACTACTTCTGGTTTTATGAGAAATTTGGCTCAAGGGCATTGTGTATGTGAAATGTAATGCACTTAATAAGTCAGAACTTATATCAGCTTAGATGTTTTCAGATAGAATGGCTTAAAACTTTTGCAGATCTCTGTATCTATAAAGCTGTGTACTTAATAAATTGTGTAAGAACTTATTCATGCTCTGATCAAACACATCACAACCACTAGACAAAGTAAAACTTTTCCTACAACAATAGATTAAGTGATGAAAATTTCCTTTTCCTTCTAAAAGGTTTCTTTCCACTTAAAAGCATTTCCACAATCATTTCAGGTTGGTCTGTAGTAGTCTGACTAATGCTTCTCAGACATATTAAAGTTATTTTAAAATAGAGAGTGTAAGGGGCAGAAGGAAGACTATTAAAATGCACTAAAAAAATCATTCTAATAAAATGAGAAATCAGCTTTTAGAAAAGGGCAGAGGGGAGCAGAAAGGTCTGGCAAATAACAGAATAAAAGCAATCTTAAATTTTTTTATGAAACTGTGCAGCTTGTTCATTTCAAGTAAGTGTCTCAAAGCGTCCTTTAAAAATATCACCAACAGCTAGAATCGAATACTGTCATTTTATCACAGTAACCATAGGTTTGCTGATTTCATAATTGGCTTGGCTAGGGAACTCACCTGTAGGGATTTTACCAGTAGCTGTTCTTATCAATTTTTTAATAAATCCCACAGATTGAGTACAGTAAATAATAAATGACACAGTGCTCAGTAAGTCAATATTTAATTTAATACAGATTTTGGGAGAGTAACATTTTACATGCACATATTACTGTGGTTCTTGTTTAACTGAAAAAAAAGTTAGGTTTCATTTATGAAAGGGAAAGGAGTATAAGTTATAAGGTAAATCTTTTAACGTTTCTTAACATCAGCTTAATAAAGTATGTAACAGGTGAGTCCTGGCTGCAAGAAGGTCCTTATATTTTTCTGAAGCCAGGTCTGAATCTTCAGATCTGTCCACTTGGTATCAGTTCTGAAGGATTTACAAATTTGTTCGGCAAGCATGTGAGCATATATTCACAATGGAACTTCAGTGTGATCTAAGCACGTTGAAGTACTTTGTCATATAGACACAAACTTAAGGTATACGTAAGATTAGTTATAAGTTGTTTTATGATTAATAGTGCTGAACTGTCCTTCAGCTTACATATTGTCAAGAACTTTGTTTATGGACACATTGAAAAAGTATCACGTGTTTACTTCTTTCACCAGTAAGTTAAAACATTTTCCATAAATGTCTAATTAGGCAATACTGTTTATATAGTGCATGTGTGTCCATGCATATGTTACTTTGCTAATAAAAACCCCAAGATAGAGGAGTGAGTCAGGAACAATTGCCTATTTTGTTTTGTGTCATTCTGAAAAAATAAGTTTCTGGGTTCTATTATTGTTGTTCATTTGTTTTTCCAACTACAATGTTCCAAACAATATTCCTGATTTATTTATTGACTTGATAACTTGACTGTGAGGGGTTTTTAGAATTTGGAAACACCAGAAGGAAGTGTATACATTGGTATTTTCTATGATGCTGTGAGTCCTGATAATTAATGTGTACCTGGAGAAGCCATGGTTACTACTCCTCACAGTTCCTATTATTCTTTCCTATTTCACAATTTACAATCCTTGATAGTAACTAATTAAGTTTTTTATTTTGTAATTTACATATCTTTTAGTAGGATTATCATTTGAATACTTTAAGAGAGAGAAAAAGGCCACAAATGATCAAGAAAACCCATATCAAAGCTACCAGCTGAAGAGCTGCCATATCATAGCAGTAAGATTTATCTAGTCTATCACAAAATTTAGCTCTTCTACCCAGGTATTAATCAGCTAGGTCTGGTCCTAGCATTTCCACTTAGTGCCACTGATTGTACACCAAGGAAGCTGCTCGACATGAAAACAGGTGAATTAGGACCTGAGGGGAGAAGAAAGATTCTGTGAGGAGGACCAGGAAAACCTAAATTCAGCCCTTTTTGTCTGGAGAGCTATTTTCTAACAGCTGTAGTTTAAAGTGGGATAACACTGTAGGCTTTGACAAAGGGGTTTTGTTTGTTTGTTTGTTTTCTTGAGGGTATTTGTAAATAACAAAAAAACAGGTGACGTATTCAGAAAATTTTATTTCTTAAGTGTTTATTTGACAGTACAGTTTACACATCTTGCTAAAATTAGAACTCCACATAGAAAGGTAGATCACACTGTGAGATATGAGCTGGGGATTTTCTCCACAATTTGAGAAAAACCAGCAAATATGTCTGTTGACTTCTGTGAATGTTGTCTTAGAAACTGTACGGTTAAATGTGTCTAAAAGATAATATACATAAATCAATCTCTCAGGACTTTCTCTTAGAGGGTAAAATGTTTTGAAGTGTACAAGTACAACTTCCTCTTTTTTGTATACATTTTAGTTGCCTCAAGATGATGTTAAGGCTTTTAAATAGAAGTAATTTTGTTTATCTCTTAAGCGGGGCTTCATTAGAATTATTCTCTGAAAATCTTAACTTTTATCACTATTAAATGATCTTTTTTATCTTTTTATCTGTACAAATATTTATTCTCATAACTTCCATTTGTTTGTTTTCTTCAGTGTTTATAATTCTTCCTGTTAACTCCTTTCTTCTTTTTTTTTCCCTGACATCTATTTGATGAAAAAAATCCTTTGATGTAGCTGATATCCCACTTCGAAATGTGTTGGATGTCTGATTCTGATTATTTGTGACGACCATACACTTTCCATGGTGTAAATGAGGAATATCATAGGTTTCAGTGTGCTTCAGCTCAGTATGGCTGATTACTTAATCGTAGAATCAGAGTCAGTCCTTAGTTTCTGTGGCTCATACTGAACATTTGAACACATGGTTCTAGGAAACAGCTAATAGAAAAGCAACTGTCATTACATAATTAACATCTACTTGTTATTACAAGCTATCAAAGTAGTGTCTTTGTATTGGAAAGCAGTGTTAGACGTACCTGTAGGTTGCTTGCATCTACTATGCTGGAAATTTTACCTCAGGCATTCAGTGACCTGAAGGTAACAAAGTCCATCACTCTTAAAACAAACGCGAATGGTTATACATTTTACTTCCAAAATTGTGTTGTGTAATAATTAATCAAATACTGTCCAAAAAAAAAAAAAAAAAGACTATATAATCAAAAGCTTACTGACCAGTTTGTTACACTTACAGGAATATCTTCAGTGACCTCAGTAGATTTATTGGCATGTCTATGACAATTAGGCATCATTTCTGGTTAACCTAATTATAATGAATACCTGAAATGCCAGTAGATATGTGTTCAGAATGAAAAACTGCACAAAGAGATTTGATAAACATTTCTTCAGAGTCTTCAGACTCAGCACTAGAATGGATGCATCTTCACTTTCGATACCTTAGTATGAGCAGAAAGGGACATGCACCTTACATGTGAAGCCAAGAATTTAATGTTAACCTAATTCAAGTTTTAACAGCCTAATAGTCCAAATTATTGTTCTGTTTGTGCTAATTAATAGTGCATATAAACTCAGAAAAATGTGAATTATAAAATCAGGGTGGTTACATAGAAAACCCTTCTGCAACCTGCTGACTTTCTTTGGTGTAATTCCCATGCTTCCAATGGGTAAGGAATCTCTGGTTTGACTTGTGATCCAGTTTCAAGAGGATGGTGGAACATCCCCTCAGAAGAGCTTATCACTCAGGGATTATGATGGAAGGTAGGAATTGTAGGAAGGGATGGAAGGGATTGTAGGAAGGCATGAGATGGGTATCCAGATTCTTTGTAAAGGATGAAATTGAAGTGAAGGCCTGTGCATTCCGGGCTCATGCTGTACCTGGTTTGCTGACTAAATATGGCTCCCACTACCAGCTCCAGCTGTTTTTGCAATGTTTTGTGATGTTGTATTTTTCTAACGTTATTTTCATTATAGTCTTTTTTCTGATAAATGTTAAAGGTATCTCCTCTTCAAATGAAAACTATCACATGCTTGAGATTACTGTCCTTTCTCCATGGATTTTCCTGCCAGCTGCATAATTAAAAAATTGTGTAATATCAGATACATATAATTGACAGCACAGTAAACTTTATTTTAGCATATTTAATTTTAGTTTTTTTGGGTTTTTTTAAGCTCAACCTTGATGAAAATTAACAACAATGCTATTTTAGTTCCTTTTTTATTCAAAGAGCAATGTTTTAATTTAATTTCTGCTTTCTGAAGAGACAGAAGCTCTGTACCAACATAATTTTATCATTGGCCTAAAGGCAGTAGAGTTTATTTCAACCAATTAAAATAACAATTACAGTTAGAGACTCTAATAGGAACACCCTTTTGCTAGCTAGTCCCATATCCCAGATGGTATGATTAAAAAACTTTGGCTTCAAATTAATTTATTGCACTGGCTGCCCCTTCTCTAAAAGAATATTTACAATAATGTATAACACTCACTATAATTGTAACACTCACTTCATTTCATGATGGTTTTTATGGTTTGCTTGCCTAAAAACAGTGTGCTAGTTCATTCACTAGTGGAAGATATAGTTGGTGTAAAATAAACTGAAGCTGATTGGTCTCTTTGGATTACGTTATATTTTGATGTGTAAAAATGTATCTTGGCCTGGCTGAGTATGACTGCGTTTCACATGTTGACACTGAATGATAGTACGTTTGCTAAATGCAATGGTTGAAGTTTTGCAGGAAATCTAGTGGAACATCTTTACAATTTTTCCTATTATTGTATGCCTTGAGATACTGACTTAATTATTTCCTTGTGCCAGTTACAATAGCTTTTGTCACCCTTAGATTCCTACAGAATCTTGGTTATGTTTAAGCTAGCTAGGATATTTTCAGCCACTGTCATGTTCTTGAGACAAAAACATTTAAAAAAAACAAAAAAAACAAACGCACAACCACCTGAAGTTCAGTAAGGTTCAGCCTTCTGAATTTAGATCAGCATAATTGAGAAAAGGGAAGGTGCCTGTTTATTCATCCTCATGATCCCCAGCTTCCAAAGGTTCAGGATGATATAAATAATGTATACATAATGTTCTTCATCCTTACGGCTGAATTTGGCTGATGTCTCATCTGATTGTCTGTGGGGGAGCGCTGCATAGTGCAATCTGAGGAGTTTGTTAGTACTCTGCTACTTTCTGTATCTTAGTCATTTCCCAAATGAAAAAGCTCTTGTCAGTGTGGGCATTATACAGCTGGTTCTGTACATTATAGGTGCTGTTTCGTGAGACTGGAAATTTTGATCTCTAACTTCATTTACTTTCCGGAGACTGACATTTAAAAAAACAATCAAAAAAAAACCCAGCCTACTCAGTTGTTGGTATGACTTAGAGTTCAGTCTCCATGATCAGTAATAAATTTGGTTTTAACCCTGCTTTCTACAAACTTTGTTAATGTGATCATTTCAATGAGCCACATTAAATTCAAGTCTTGTATCAAAATGACATTGGAATCTGGATAGTCGGATTCCCAGTACTTTTCTCCCGCTGTACTGATAGTCTCTTAATGTATTGCCAAAGCAGTTTTGGGTCTGCACTTCAGAAACCCAGAAGGGCCATCACAATCATATTTTTCCTTTGCAGTTTGGGAAAGATTTTATTCCTGTGACAATATGTAGGCTTTGAGTTGTTATTATTCTTCTAAATTCTGATATTACTTGAGACACCTCAGTTCTGGGTCTGTGTCTGTCTTCCATTTCCAGAAATAGATTTAGAAGCTTTCCACAAATAACCTTAGGTCCCTCAATGTTAGTTCTAATATTTTTCTTCAACACTTTAAATGACTTCTGTGTTCACATAGTGCTTCATGGAAAAACTTACTTAATTCTGATAGATCATAAATTCTTGACTGTTGGAACTTAACTCTTCTTTGTTTCTTTCTCTGACATACTATGACAGAAAAAAGGATCTGGTACGGATTTTACTCTCGGTTCCTTGGGTACAAATGTAGAGTCATTTGAGTCATGCCGGTGCTATTACTCTAAGTTCACACCTAGGTAACAAACAACAAGCTATGTCTTTAGAATAGATGAATGTTTTAATTATTGTTTTAATTCTCTCAGATTTATTGGTCTCAAATTCCCTCCTGCTTTCCATGAACCTACTCCAATTTACAGCCACAATGTCTTACCAACACTTCTGCTAACAAAAGTATAAAAAATAGTAACCCTGCGTATCTCAAAAAAGCTCAATTCAGGAATGACTGTAATTGTTTCTCTTGGGGAGAAAAAAAAAAG
>WBMW01005527.1:1370372-1519267 GCA_013396635.1 Penelope pileata
CAAAATACACAAAATAACGGTGGTCAAGGACCCTGATGTATTTGTGTCTCAATATATGTTATGCTAACTTAGAATAGGTGGCAGTATTTTTTGAAAAACACAATTTTAGTTTATCTTAATTATAAAGGATTTATATAAAGGATTCCCATCCCTTTCCTCAATATACTTTTAGGCAAGAACAAAATTAGGGATCACCCTTAATTTAAATTATCTGAGCAAGGAAGAAAATTCTTAGGTGGTCTTACGGTTTATATTTGCTATTCTTCTGCTTTAGAAGGGAAGTAATTCCTAACATGTAAAATAAGATTATGTAGTTGTGAAATGGGGAGCCAGTTAGTCATTCATATAGATAATTACCTTTTTTTTTCTTGTGGCTTTTAAGAAAAAGCTCAGACCAAGATAGTACCGGTTCCTAACAAGAGCTTGACTTGAATCGCAGCACAAAGTCATTTTCTTTTTCTCTGGTACAGGCTTGTGGATGTCAGTAACCTTATCCATTCAACACAAGTATCTGGAGGTTTATAGGCACAAAAGTTTTCATGATGACACCAAATGGGAAGAAGTGATGCTGAGCAGGGAAGAGAGATCTGATTCTAGATGTGAGTGCTTTTGAATGCTGTCAGCTGGCTCCTGTTTAAAGAGAGAAGAGAATGGTTCAGTCTTGTCATCTACGTGCTTTGAGTCAATGTCAATCTGGGCCTTATCAGACTGACAAGTGTGTGCTCTTGGGAGTGCTTCAGCTGCCCCGGGGACTGTACCTTACCTCAGCTCTGCACAGACAGCTGTGCCTGGTACCTTTCTGGTTTTCCATGTGGAGACACTTCTATTGTGGGACCACGAAAGCCTTGTGCTTAGCTTTCTGATAGCCTAAACTTAGTACACATGTGAAATCTCTGAGCTTCAGTACTATCTCACGTATTTGCATGTTTTTAGTTAAGGTAACAGTCACACACTGTTGTTAGTCTACGTGAACTTTCATAAGGTGCTTTCAGGTGCTTATAACTTCTGTAGCTGAGAATACAGTAAAAAAGCAGTTGTCCTGAGAGCCAGGGAACAGCATAGCATGCCTGCCAAGAGGGGAAACACTACCCACTGGCTTCCCATGTAGCTGAAATCTCCTGCTTATTCTGCAGGAGTTCTGCACTGCATGTTGCTGCAAAAGAGCATCGCTAAGGTCTGAGATGATTTTCTAACCACAGAGAGGCTGGATATATTCAATGGGTGGGAGGAGGGAATGATCTGGGAATTAAAGCAAAGAAGAAAAGGAGCAGGCGTGATGCTTTAATTAGCCTTGTCCTGATTCTACCAAGCTGTTACATCTGAGCCATCTGCTGAATAATTTGAATCACCTCCTTGTTACTGGACTGAGTTGGGAAAAACAGACCAGTTCTTAGGAACTTGCCTTCCCATTTGTTTGTCTCATTTGCAGCTTGTCACTTTGGGATGCTACTGAAGCTCACTTGCCAACTATGTTCAGGCTGAATTTGCACCAGCACTGCTTTTTTTACTGTCATTGCATTGGTGTATTAGGTCTGCTGCATTCCAAATGATCTCCCATATAGATCCAATTTGAATTTGTAAATTATAAATCCCCGAAGGACAAAGATAATCCTTCAACAATTGTCATTCTGCATATCATATCCATGACGCTTACCTGGAATAATGCCTTTTTAATATGGATTTGAACTTTGATCAAAATATTATTTTGATTTTTTAAAATGTCCAAAAAACCACTCAATAAACTGTCAGAAAGGTTAACCACATGCAGCACTAAAAGGGTACATTTCTAGGTTGAATTTGTGATGTTTTTCCTTCTAGCAACTGTTTCACTTTGATGTCTGGACCACATAGTCTTCATATCACTTAATTCTTATTTCCCATAGATTTCCAAAAACTAAATAATCTTTAAAAAAAAAAAAAAAAAAAAGGGAAAAGGACTGAGGTTTTGCAAACTATGAGTATCATGTGGTGTCCTACTATTTTTTATTAGGAGACAAGGGGGTGCTCTCTCCTTTCAAAATCTGTGCTAGACCCAAATGTGGGCCACACCTCTCACGCTTCACAAGTAAAGGCACTGTAGATTGGAAAGGAACATTTACACTGTGATGATTTATCTCTTTCCTCTCCCAGTGAAGCTTCAGACATTTTCAGTGTATTGTGAGGACGAGGATGGGGCTCCTATTCCTGTGAAATCTCTAGTCTGGTACCTAAAGGAATTGTCATTGAAATAGAACATGAGATTTTATATTGTGTTTTTTTAAAAAACACCAAAACAAAAACCCCTTAAATCTGTGACTTTGACATTTAGAATTACTGTGTTGGCTTGGGTAGCTGGAGCTGATGAGTTGGAAGCGTTTCTTAAGCTGTAAATTCTTGGTGAAGATAAACTGCTAGGCTTTTATTTAAGTGAAAGCAACAAAAAGGGCAAGAACAAGAAGGAAAAGAGAGTGACTATGTGAGTGAAATGCATGAGCTTTACAGAAGAAATGACTAAACTACCTGGCGTATTTGAGGAATTTCGGTATTTTCGAATCTTTCAGTAGCAGTAACTCTAGATCCAAAAGAAAAAAATCGTCCTTATTATCTAGTATAGAGTCAACTTCTTTATTGCACGTCGGTGTTGTCAGACACTGGCAGTTTCTGAATTTCTGATATTTTCTTCTATCCTGTGGGCCTATGCTGTGTACATCATAAAAAGCACACTATGAGGGCTACTCTGAAAGTAATGCTTCCTATTTTATTATGTTGTCCCATGACATCAGAGACAGATATTGGTGGGGTGGCAGCAGAGGCTGAACCTTTCCCCCAGCATTCCGTTGCATTTTGTTGCCGTGTAATAGATGGGAGCAGAGGGACAGTCTGACAAATGACGTCTGACATGGAAGCGCATACGAAGCAAAGGTGTGGAATTGAATTTCTCCATGCAGAAGGAATTGCACCCACTGACATTCAGCAATGATTGCTGAATGTTGATGGAGACCAAACAGTGGATGTGAGCACAGTGAGGTGGTGGGTGGTGCATTTCAGCCGTGGCGACAGTGGGTCACATCTGCTGGTGCAGATTGTTACGAGCGTGACATGCAGGCTCTTTGTCATTGCTGATGAAGATGCACAACTAATGGTGGTGACTGTGCTGAAAATTACTGTTTTGTAGCTGAGAACTTGTTCTCTCAAGTAGTGATACTGTGCTCTTTGTTGAAGGTTCCATGGAAATAAATAGGAGGCATTACTTTTGGAGCAACCTATGTAGCAGACATTTTTCCCCTACGCTCTCCCTCGTAAATAATTTAATTTTTTTTTTTAATGTTGGTAACATTCAAAAATTCTAATGTTGTGGAGCTTTCTCCACCTCTGCAGTTACTGATTACCTCTAACTTTATTTAAATGTAACTTTGGCTTTCACAATAATGAGGCTTTACATTTCTTTGTTGTTAGTTGGCATTTTTCTACAAAAATTCTAAAGCTGTAGAAATCATGTTTCTATGCACTTTTCTTAGCGGGTGATCATGGCTATTCTGTTTTATGCTGTCGTTACAATTGACAGCATGTTTTTTACTCATAACGTTGCTGTGAGATGGATGCACTTCTCAAGGCATTATTCTCTCATTATTTTCTATTGCTCATCTCTTGATGTTCTGTGGATGAGATGGGGAGGAGAATGACATGCTGTGTGGAATGATGTTCATAAGGATATCCTTCTAACCCTTTTTGCTTTGTTAAGCACTGATGCCAGCAACAGTCCAGGATAATGCTAACAAAACTCTGCTCTTCTGCACCTGTGGGGGGAAAAAAAAAAAACCATGCATGTTTATCGTATATTTTTAATGATTGTGCATGTGGGATCAGTGATCAACTTGAATTCTCTGGTTTGCATAGCAAACAGCATTGGTAACAGGTCTTCTCAGATAGTATTGCAAGGTTTTTTATCCAATATTGATAGTTAGGAACATTTGGGGACATCTTTCTGTAGTGTATTTCTTTTTTTCTTCACTGTTGAGAGATGAGATGTGGCCAGATGTGCTACTAATTTGTACTGCTGTGGGAAAAATGTATGTTTATCTGAGATGTTGTAACTCAAATTACACTTTAATCACAGTTATATTTTCAGCTGTGTAACTTGTTAGTGTAATGGTTATGGAGTAAAAACAAATATATAAAACAACCAGAGAGCATTGTCATAACACTCCTGAAAATTGAATCATTTAGTTCCATAAAGCTGTTCTTACTGCATGAGTTTTGATGATCTCAGTAGCTTATGCTCCTCATTTTGAATAATGTCTGAAGTAATGCACTACTATGAAGACGGATAACAAAAAGTACTTGGAGATAAGTTGAGATACAAAAATGGGCTGTTGCTCATGCACATCTTTAAAAATCTCATCATGTATTTTCATGAAGTAAGAAATCTACCCTCAACATGTTGGCCAGATTTAAATTTATGGCATTTTGACAAATACATATTATATTGCAGTTAAAATCACAATTTGCACATCTAATGTGTTGAATGCATTAGGATTTTCAAAGGTAAAATGCTTGATAGGAGAATGCCTTCCTTTGACTGCTTCTGTGACAATAGGCACCTTCATCCAAGTGATTATGCTGTATGTGTTTGTAGTGGATCTGGAAAGATGTTCTGTTGCTTGCAGTTTTTCAGTGCTATGTTTTGGCCCTGGAAAGTATTTGAGAAAGAGAGGTAGTATTTTTATGTCTGCTACCAAAACAGAAGTTACATTAATAGTAACAGTACAAGACTGAATTCTGACACTATTCATTCACATATGTGTGTATTGTCTTTTATATCATTCACAGCACTCTTAAAAATATGTACATATGAATGCAGGAAGCACAATGTTCACTGCCCAAGGTAATTAAATGGGTTTGTGCAAATGGCTATGGACTTCCTAACTACCTGTATGAATAATATAAATGAATGTTAGCTGAACATCTGTGTGATCAAACCTATTTCTAATTGTGAAACAAATTTGTCAGAGACTGAGCCAAGCATCTCTCTTTTTAAAAATATCTATTTCCCCCCCCCCCCCCAACATTATCTGTGCTAAAATCACTGGAGGAATGGGGGAGGAAGATTCACTGGTTTGTGGTTCTGGACTGCTTATCATATATATGGATCAGCACCCTCAGGGAAAGTAATCTAACTATAGCAGTTGAGTATGTCGTTGCAGCAAGATAGGGGAGCTGATGTTATTAGTACTCCACAGACAGTCACGTGATGGAAAACACGGTTGCATTGGGCACTGGTTTTACCTAATAGAGGCTGGCATGACTGGCTGTGCTTGTATTTTTCTAATCTTGCTTTACTTCATACTTACACATTTGATCAATTGAATTCATTCCTGACATTAATCTGTCATGTATCAATACTTTTTTTGTTGTTGTTTCACTTGAGATAAGTGATAGAGTAAGAAGTATGTTTGGGGTTTACTGAAAAGATCTACTGTATCTAAGATCTATAGTAATAGTTAACTTTTTATTTGCCATCCTTTTGGAGTTAGTGGATACCTCAAAGTGTGGCAACGAACCTGCAGCATTGGTGCAATAATACTGGTAATCTTATAGACAACTGTACTGTGCTGGACTTGAGAAATGTCCTTTGTCATGATAAAGTGATTATTTTATTACTTTCATAATTTTTTCTTTTCCTTTTGGGAAGCTTTACACATCAGTATTTCACTTTCCGTATGAAGAAATTTTGTTTGTTTATTTGCTTTGACTTTGTTATTAGACTAGTACTTAAAATACTACCGTTTTCATGGCAGCCTAAGATAAAATCTTATTTCCGAAGGCTGTGGTGGATCTTGGGTAGTGAGTGTGAGGGGTAGGCTCCATGCAAAATTCCAAATAGGGCTTATATCCAAAATAATTGACAGTGTTTCTGAGTGGAATATACACTGTGCAGCTTAAGCTTTACTGGAAGAGTTTTGACCATGTTATATTGTGTTGAATTGTAGTATGCGCCTTCTTATTAAATGATGATTGAGGCAGTATGAAGCAACAATAAAACACGACAGAGTTGATGTGTTTCAAAGGACTATCTAAATTATGGATTATATTGTGGGACGCTTGGAGAAATACTATGCCTACTTCCTCTTTGGAGAGGGTTTGTGTGTTCTTGGTATCTGCCTTTAAAAAATGGTACAGCATGTGAAAACACAATCCTGTTACTTCATAATCCATGCAATATAAGAGACTGAGCAACTTCCAGCACGAACTCTTTAGGTAGGGCCTCACATGAATGGGCGCGTGGGCTTGGTGAATCCGCACATCCATATTCTGTGGGAGAATAATTTGATGCTTGTTAGCTTTCTGCTTACTTTTTGCTGGACAAACTTCTGCTGTTCTTTGGATGCTGTTAACAGCTTGAAGTGCATGCTCTGAAGCAATGTGGATGCTGTATTACAGTGAAAAAATGTTTTTATTAGAAGATGTGTATTATAATAATGTTACTATATATAAGCATATAAATACTTGAAATAAATGTTTGTGTATCAGTTCAGGATGTAGTGTCACAGAAAACTTTTTAGAAATGTGGCCCAGAAGAGTGTCTAGTTCTGAAGAACAATCTACAGTGTCACAGCAGATATCCAGTATGAGCCATTCTTTTACGGGTATATAAGCCACAATATATTAGAAGTAGAATAGGGGGCACCTATCAGAGAACAGGTGCACATTGCAGTGTCTTGGAGAGGCCATATATTTCAGCAATTAGATACAATACACATTATCATCAGAAAGTGTACAAAAAACATAATTTTTATTACGTGTTTTCTGTGACCCTAACTTTCTGATTGTTCGAGACTAGAAGTCATGATGAAAATGTGAAGAAAAAATCTACTGATATTTTCATTTTGGTGTTTCCTTGTCTTTTCATTTAGATGTAATCACTGTAACGACAGACTGAGGGCAAGAGAAATTAAATCAGTTGGGTGAATTAGCTCAGCAAGTGACGGTTCACAGGAGAGTCTTTTATCTACTCTTTCCACAGACTGTATGTGCATAATTGCAGGTAAGTGCACTGGCTACATTCCCTTCAATAGAACAATTATAATAGAAATTATAATTAAAGGTCTGATGTTATACTCATGACTAGATATTTGGGTCATACTTGCACATGCACTAGCTTGAAGCCTGTTCTAAAAACGTATTTGATTAAATCTATATTTTATTGCACCCCTTCAGGGGTATGATTATGCAGACAAAATGACTCAGTTAATGTCAAAATGATGCTTCATTTTTTTATGAAGTATTTCGGATTTTGAAGGTACTGGTTTTTATGCTGAGGTATTGTGCTAAGGAAAGTTCATATGTGTATAACTCTGCATATTGCTGTACTATGCCTGTAAAATGTTTATATATTGTTTTGGAAAAACTTTCAAGATCATAAATTTGAGCTAAGACCTTGTGAAAAGCTATGGCAGAATGAAGCACCTAATTATTCTCTGTGACTACAACAATCTCTTGTAAATGTCCGGGTGCTGTTATTCACACAGTAGGGATCGAGACATCTGTTAGTCTTGATAAAATCCTGTATCAGTTTTTATGATAGCTGATACTGTAAGATCTAATATCCCATTGCTGAAAACACAGATTGGAGGGGAGGACTAATGCTGATGCGAAATATCTTAATATGGACGGCCTCTGGCTAAGTACCACATAGTGTGAAAGTTACTTAGCAGCCTATATAAACATGTATTTTGTGCTAGTGTCATATAGCATCCAAAAGCACAGATTGCAAAAACCACTTTTCTTTACTGATGAAATAAATGAGGATTTAGCAGACAGTATGGGCTCCTTAGTTAAGTCTCTGCTAACAAGTGAGGCCTTTGAATCACATGAAAACATGAAAGACATTCTACAGTAAGTATTTAACAAGTGAAATTTTCAGTATGAACTAACACCTTAAATTTTCAGTGCACAAATTGTAACGTTTGAATGCATAACAAATACATCAGTGGGTTTTTAAAGTACTTGATACATTCCCTAATTTTTCTTATGTATAAGTTTATTTATTCTTTACAGAAGTGTCTCGCAAAATTTAGAATAGATAGCAATTAATTAGAAAGTTTCCAAAATGAAGTGATTAAAAAAATGTAATGCACAATATCTCTGGTGTCCGAGAGTAATAAACTGTTTCTATAAAGGAGTATATTAAAATAATTATGATCTCAAAATCATAGTTGTCTCAACATTCTAGGTCTTGATTTTATATTAGATCAGAAAAAGAATGATTTAGATGTTTACACATTTTAAGTATTATTGTAAAAACTTGTTTCTGTTCAAAAAATAAAGAAAATAAAAACCACACACACACATACACGCACAAAACAATTAAAATAGCACAAACCTATATATCCACCACCTCCTGTTAATGAGGGATATGCTAACAACAGACTTTCTTTATGAGTCACTTTTTTATCTTGTTTTCATATATTTTCTGTGCAAGGATTTAACAAATTCTTGTTTTCATTTGTGCTTTAAGATAATTAAAATGAAAAAAATGCAGAACATGTTGGAAAAATTTAGATATTTGCTTAAAAGTTGAATGTGTTATATTTGAAAGAACATAAATAAAAATGTGCTATTTTGGAGGTGAGGACTCGGTTCTATGAAAACCCAATTAATCCCTAAACAAGTGAACTCAGTTACTGTTTTCTGTTAGTTCTGTGCATGTATTTGAATGGGAAAATGACTACTTTCTTCTTACTCTGGTGCTTTGCATTGTACTTGCATTATGAGTTGCTGTTTTCCATTGTAGCACTGGCTGCTGTTTTCCGATATTCTCTTTGTGAATATTTAATATATATTGAGAAGCTTGAGATTTTTTCCTTCAGGGATCAGTGAGGAGAAAAACAAAATGAATTTAGCAATACAAAACCGAGAAGTAGAACTGTAAGTTTCCCAAGTCTATTGTGTATCCATCAGAAGGACTCCAAATGTGGTTCTGATACCAGTATTTTTTTTTTCTGAGTTTCTCAATCTACGGATCAAACTGATGCTTTATTTGATACACTTTTCTCAAAAGATAGGGAAAGGTTTGGGGAGGATGCAGATATAATGAGGACTGCTCTGAAAGTAATGCTCCCTATTTTATTATGCTGGCCCATGGCGTTGGAGGAACATTGATGCAACAGCAGCAGAGATTGAGCCTTCCCACCGATATTCCCTTACATTTTTTTGCCATGTGACAGATGGCAGCTCAGGGGCAGTCTGACACAATGGCATCTGACATGAAAGTGCATGTAGAGCAAAAGGGTGGAATTGAACTTCTCCATGCAGAAAAAAATTGCGCCCATTGACATTCACTGACTCTTGCTGAATGTTTTTGAAGACCAAACAGTAGATGTGAGCACAGTGAGGCAGTAGGTGCTGTGTTTCATCTCCACTGGTGCAGATTTTTATCATGAAGGCTCTTGTTCATTGCTGGTGAAAATGCATAGCTAATGGTGGTGACTGTGTTGAAAGTTACTGTTTTGTAGCTGAGAATTTGGTCCATCAAATAGTGTTATTGTGCTCTCTGTATCTGTTGTAGTTTCCACAGTAATAAATGGGAGATATTGCTTTTGAAGTGACTTGTATTTTGCAGACAAGGGAGTCTCAGTATTAATTATTTTTATTACTTGCAATGGTAGCTGTAAGATTCATAGAATAGCGAATCTAGGAATCTGTTTGTAGCTAGTGTTTTAATTTTAAAACTTGTAAAGAAATTAGGTCTAAATTTGGAAAATATAATACACATATAATATAATATTTGACTGAACAGTATACTTAAAATTCTTAAGCAAAATCATGATGTATTAAAATTGTTTTAAAAAATGAGATGCCATCTTATGTACATATAGTTTCTCATACATTACTATATAAGTAGAACTGCGTTCATAGCACTAATCAACATCATTGTCTGATTATCCAGTGAGTAGATCTATCTGAAAAAACATATTTATCTCTTTACCTGCTCAACGGTAATATCAGCAGCATTCTATAGTGACATTTTTACTAGTTCATACTCTGACGGACATTATAATAACTCAATAAACAAGGAAGATTGAAAGCTACTACTAAAGAATGAATAGCAAGAAAATAAGAATTGTGATGACCTAGATTCTTGAGTTAATTATGCAAGCCAAGTCCTGTTATTACAGAAGGAGGACTATAATGTCTAGATTCAGAGATGTGTAGGTGCCTGACTCCCATTGTATTCAGATGAGAATTACACTCCTAACTACCTTTCTGAATCTGGGATAAAGTGATTTCAGCTGGATTTGGTGTCATTAGGGTGCAATATCTGTCTGCTTCAGTGCAATTATTTTTCACTTACTCTATCTTAGTAACAATAAAACTCTGGCCATGGAGTTAATTTTGTTGTCTATAAATGGTTTTTGACTTGACACTTTTGAGGAAAAAAAATCTTAAAAAAAAAAAAAAAAAACCTTTCAAGAAAGTGTGTTTGTGATTAGAAGGAAAAACTCTTCTCTAAGAAACGTCACAACGTCTTGCTTAGAATGCTTGCAACTCTTTCAACCGTTACTGCAGAGTCCAACTTAGAATGCAAAGGGAGCAATGTGTCTGTCTATGTATTAGTAAGGCCTTTCATTACATCTTTACTTTAAAAATAATTGGTTCTTTTAATCTATAATGGAACATGGTCTTACAGGCTGCCTGTGATTAAAATTAAACCTTATTTGTCTTCTAATATGGTGCTATGTTCATCTGTAATTGAGTAGGGATCGATGCCAGCCCTGTGATGGGCAGTAAGCTTATCTGACATGACGGAGATAGATTTCAGGGAAGACAGACTTTGCTGTTTCTATGTACAAGTGGGATGAGTAGACCATATCAGCAACATTTAATTATTTTGTAGGTAATTATTCATTTGAGGGACACAAGTTTCAAAGCAGTATTGGAGTAGAAGGAAGACCAATACAATTAGCATTTGGCCAAGTACACTCTTTGCACTCATAGCTGGAAAGTCATAATGAGCTTTTCATTACATTTGCACAGAGGAATGTTTTATTTAATAGTAAATTTTAGTTTTAGCTTAAGCACAAATTGATGTTTAGTGTAACAATACTGACATGGAGGGGGAAAAAGAACAAAGCCAATGCACATGCGCACGCACGCGCACACACACACATGCACAGAAACACCAAAACAAAACACAAGAAAAAACACATCACGGACCGGTAACATAGATTTTCTTTGAATTTCTCTCTTTTTTTTTTTTTTTTGGTCTGTTTTTAAAGCATCTTTATTGCTGTATTCTTGTAGTGTCATAGAACAACTTCAATTGGAATGGACCTCTGGAGGTAATCTAGTGTAAACCTCTGGTCACAGTAGATCTAGCTTAGAACGGATTGCTCAAGACATGTCCATGGAGCCTGTCACTTCATTTCTAGCAAGTGATGAGACTGGTCAGGCTTGATTTGCCCTTGGTAAACCCATGCTGGCTGCTCCCAAACTCTGTGTTGCTCTCCTCCGTTATGAAACGGCATCTAAGTGACTTTGCACCACAACATTCTCCAGAACTGAGACAAGGTTGACAGACCTGTGATTACTGGGGTTTGCATTTTACCCTTCTTCTTTGCCCTTTGCTTTCCGTGATCAGCTACCTGTTAGGAACCTCCTCTGATTGCCATGACCTTCCAAGTCTCACAGTGACTAGGCCGGACCCTTGAGCAACCTCAGGTGAATCTTACGCAGTCCCATGAATTTGTGCATGTCCAAGTAGGTTAAGACAAATCTCTGGATTTGTCTTCCTCTGCTGCAGGTACTTCACTCCTGCAGAAAATATTGAAAGGAATCACTACTTTCAAAGTTGGAAATAAATAAATAAATATTTCCAAATGTTATGCAGACTTTTGTAATGAATATGTTTTCATTCAGCTTGAGCAATCTTACTTGAAAATGTATTTTTATATACAAACTATTGTTCAGGAAAACTAGATTTCTTTTGCAGCTTTGTCTGTGTCTTCTGCACCATAAACAATTGTTAGCTTTATGCTGCTTGTGAAACTATAAATATTAATATACTAACAACAATACTAACAGAGAAGAAACTTAGCTTTGTTGGCACTGAACTGGAAGGAATATGGTCAGAGCAAGTGTTATTTAGCTATTAGAATTTTCATCATCGTTCTAATAGTTCTAATCTATTAGAATTTACACTCTACACGTAATTTTAGAGTGTAAATAACAGTACCTTTCTCTATTTCTTCTTTCCGTGAGAAAGTTCAAACAGAGGTATTAGAATGGACAACCTGTTAAAACAGATGTCTTTTTGTGTTGGCTTGGATATATCACTCTTGCTTAGAGTTTCAGTTCTCTGGTATTTTGAGTATCTTTTGAACACTAACTACTGTTAAACATGAGGAGTAAACTGAAAGTAATGCCCCCTATTTTATAATTTTGGCCCATAACACCAAAGATGCATATTGGTGCTATGGCAGTAGAAGCTGAACCTTCCCACCAATATTCTGTTCCATTGTGTTGCCGTGTGATGGCAGCAGAGGGGCCCTCTGACATGGAAGTGTGTCTGAAACAAAAAGGTGGAATTGAATTCCTCTACGCAGAAAAAATTTCTCCCACTGACATTCATTGATGCTTGCTGAATGTTGATGGAGACCAAACGGTGGCTGTGAGCACAGTGAGGTGGTGGGTGACATGTTTCACCTGTGGTTGATGACAGTGAGTCATGTTTGCTGGTGCAGATTGTTAGGAGCACAGCATGCAGGCTCTTGTTCATGGCTGTTGAAAATGCACAGCTAATGGCGGTGACTGTGTTGAAAAGTAGTGCTTTGTAGCTGAGAATTTGCTCTATCAAATAGTGTTCTTGTGCTGTTTGTATCTGTTGTAGTTTCCATGGAAATAAATAGGAGGCATTATTCTCAGAGCGGCCTACGTACATCTCTGTCTATCCATCTTAATATCCATTTAGATGTCATTTATCATTTCCACTAGTTCAATACGGCATTTGATCTTTATTAGTTTACACATTGTCCTACAGATAATCTGAAAACTGTTCTTCATTTAGGAAACAAAATTGACTAGAATTCTTAACTAACTTTTCCTTATTTTAAATTGTAAACATAATTCTAATAACGAGCATCAGTAACTGTGTGCTTTTGTGTGGAGTATTGTCAGTAGGATCTGTAATTCACTTTATCATGATCTGGTATAATCAATAACAATTTTGTAACATAAAACAAAAAGGTAAGAAATTTCATTTTCCAGTATGGCATTATGAAAAGCTACTTCACAAAACAATGAGTTGGATAATTTAAGGGTCTTGCTACTGAAGACATTTTTAATAGCAGGTTTAAAGTAGCTCAGCTTACTTTACTGTGTTGTTAATGAAAAACAGTGGAGACAGAAAAGCTTTATTTTTTTCTTCACTCTTTTCAAGCAATTCCCTGGATCAATAACTAGCTCCCAAGTACACACAAGGGCTGCCATGTGATCTCTACCCAGGGGAATATATTCAGCAATTTGTAAAACTTCTCACATTCATCCTTTAGTCCAATTCATTCACTGTTTATCCCTTGGAGACCTTTTCAAATTTCCTACATAGTATTTTCACATGGAGCACCTAAACCTGACAGTAGTGGCATTATAATAAAGCTGTTCTAAGTTGTGAACAAGAAATATTCTTAACCAAATCAGAATGAGCATGCTTTCAGATCTTCTGAACCTATATGGCAGTAAGTACAATTTTCTTGTTAGTAACTAACATAGATTTGTTTATGCATTGGGCAAGACAGCTTGCTTACAGAATTGAAACCGGTTCCATTCCATGTTCTCTTTTTAGATTTATATGAAATATAGACATGCTACAATAATTTAAGTGTGTAACCATCTGCATTCAGAATTGGTTTCAACTAAGCTGCAGTTGAAACAACTCAACATGGATACTAGATTTTAGGCTACACAGATAATTTCATGCAGAAAAATCCATATATAATGCTCTCCTTATTCACTCTTATTGCACAGACTCCCTGTACAAGAGTCAGATTGTAATCTGAACATAAACCAATACTGTAGTTTTCTTAATAACTATAGTTTTACAAAGCCTTTTGCGTGCCTTCTCTTTGGCCCGATTGGTCGGCATAAATATGAGTTTGGTGCCTCCTTGCTGCTAGTTATAAACCATTGTCAGTACCTGCTTTACCTACTTAATGATTGGTTCTTATCTTGTTCTAACTGCAGCTAAGGATCATCAAAATAGCACCTTCTTCTACTAAGTGCCTTAGTGTTGCAACAGGCTTAGTTTTAGCCTGTTTTAGGAATTGTTGGTTACCAAAATGATGTGGCACTAGGTTCAAGTATAACAAGACTTTTCTGAAATAGCGTTATAACTTTTGACACAAAGGAAACTACCTACTTGATGGTCTGCCAGAGATGTCACTCCGAATGCAGTAAAGTCTGCTAAATGCACAATTAAGATAGTTTGCTTTGTACAGTAACTTTCATTTTGAAATAGCAATATGACACAGCAATGCATTTTAGAGGGTTACTACACTTTGCTAAGGGTTCAACTCACCACCTTTGGCAGCTTCTTTCACACTGCACTTAAGATACGCAGTAAAAACTTGCTCAGAGATGTGCTGTATGGTGTATCTCTCACTGTGTTGATTCTGGCCATGCAATTTTACTTATTCACGCAGTTTCCACAACATCCAAGTAATAAGTTGCACATAATTTACATGGGTAAACTACACACAGCTGTGGCTTTTAAATACATCTAGTTTGGATCAGTACTTCTAACGTGTAGCTTGAAAGTTTCAGGGATTCGATTTCTAAATAATTTCTCACATTTTCTTTTATCTGTTGCATAGCACAAGGATACTCTAACAAAAAAATAATGGATGGTGAAATCATAATTAATATCTAAAAATCTTAAGAATTTAAGTGCTAGACTACTTTACCCAAGCCATATTCTTTGAAGGAATTGAGGAATGTCAGCTTTCCAAGATTTGCAAAAAATACAGTAAATTACTTAGGAAGTTTTAAACTTCCTAAACTAAATCTGCATTTTAGTTTAAGACAATAACATGTTCCTAAATGCTGCCAATATCTAAAAGGGGGTTGTAGGGAGAGAATGTTTGATAAATTCACAAAAATAAGCAATCCATTTTTGCAAAGGAACCTCAAATTCTTCTAGGAATTTTAATCATGGACACAGATGAAGTTGCACTACATCTTACTGCTAATTACTTTCCTGAGAATAATTCTCTAATTTTGTCCTAAAGGAATTACTGTTACTAAGCAAATGACCAAATGTGCCGTTGAATGCTCCAGTAATGGTTGAGGATCTTGAAGTAACACTGTTTTGTATTGCTTGCATCCTTTTTAGAGCTCAGAATAGCTTTTTACTTTGAAATTATAGTTTGTCTCTGAAAAACTTCGTTATTATCATAATCTTGATGGAAATGAAAAAAATGAAATAGCACCGTGTTTGTTCTGATTTTTAAAACAAGTACGAGTATTATTATTTTTTTTTTATTTCCCAAACAGCTGTAGTGCCTTTGGCAGTGCCAGTGGCTGTATTTGTTATTTTCTAGACAGGATCTGAGAGTGGGAGTTTGGACAAACTTTGAACAACAAATGTCTGTAGGATAGTCAAGAAAATTATGGAACACCATAGTACAAAATAAAGATGGTAATTTTTAATTAGAAGTGTTCAGGATATGTCAGCTGATGTTCTTCAGTCTTTCTCTTTTCTTCTTCAGTTTCCAGTGAGTAAGGTAGATTTTACTAAGTAACAAATCATTTGAAACTGTTCCGTACTGAATCATATAACTTTCAGCATATTTCACTACACTTACCTATTGTGATAAGCTGTGCTACCAAAAGTTCTGTTCTTAGCAGGCATGATAAAAACAAAGACTTTTCATAAGACTTCCTCTAATAGCAAATGTCTTTAGCCATTCAGTAATAACATAATCATCTACAGAGCTGTAGATCCTGTATTTACAACTGGAACAATCTGGAATTTATTATAATGTGTGATTAGGTAAAGGTTATGATATAATTTGAGAGATTTTTTTCACTGAATGTTCTTACACAAAATCTACAGCTAAGTTTTAGAAGTAACCATCTGCATCTCATGATACCACAGAAACAACAACTGATTCATTTTCTTACAAAAGTGCATGTCTCTTCAGTATGTTAAAAAACAAATCAAAAACAAAAAAAAAAAAAAACAAAAAAAAACAAGCCTACAAACCAAGTCAAAGTTAGGTCACCTTTATTGACAATTATAATAGAAACTTATTCATGCCTAATGTTGCTGTAGGTCTTCATACATTATCGTGAAAGATTTGAGAAGACCTGGTAAGATTTAGTCTTATGGTTGTTTTAATGTTTCCTTTAACACAAAGAAAATTCTGGTGTCTTTGTACTTCATTGAAATGTCTAAACTAACTCTTACAAGCCTAACAATACTAAATCTTCCTCCTTGACTTTTAGAGATTAATACAGTTTGACCAGGTAAATCTATTTGAAAATGATGTCCTAGTTTAAGAAAATAATTGCAAGAGCATTTTTACTACTGCATGGTTTTTACCAAGGACAGGCTATGTAGTTGAGAAAATTCATTAGTGAAACTATCTGTTCCTCTTTCCTTGTGAAGCTTTGCACCTTTGTGTGACTTCTGTGTTTCAAAAATGCCTATTGTCCTTATCCCAAAGAGCACCATCAGTAACAGGCTGAACAGATCTTACCAAGGATCATCCATGATGGATATTTCTGGGATGAGGCACTTGGTTCATTCTCACACAGAAATGATATTAAAAATAGCTTAAAAGTTAATTAGTCCCCCTGAAATCTTTGAACTTTGCACCTGTGTGCATTTAAATTTCAGAAGCTCTAAAGAGTGTTATTGATCCATTAAAAATACTTCTCTGTTTGATAGCCCCATGAAAACATCAGTGGTGGTGCAACTGGAGGTTGGTCTGCCAGCTGTCTTTCTAAACTGGGACTGCCCGCTGCTTAGGATGAAAGAAGTGGTTAAGCCCATATTTCATGATCAATATCCTTAATCATCTGTAAACATCTCCCAGAAATTAGTAAAAATTGGTTTAGTAAAAGAGGAATGCTATTACAGTTGTGGAATATTTACCAAAAGCTTTTATGCATCAGGAATAGGTGGTGTGTATCTCCATGTAATAATAAAACTGGAAGCAGGAAAACTTAATTGAGAATATTGCAACATGATAGGTAACTGAAGCCATTATGGATATTTTTCATCCTATGAGATTAAGTATGTTTGGTATGAATAATTGGGGGAAGAGGCAAGAAAAGGACAAGGAAATTTAGCTTGAAAAAAAGTAATCCTATGTTATACAGCGAATGCAAGAGACATGTATGGTAATAATAAAATGAACTCTTTGTGTTAAATCTGGATCTTAAAAAGCACAGATGTCCTTCCAGGCACTCTGTTGTAAGACTGACTGTTATTTCTTTCCAGAGAAGCATATTCTGGTGGTACTGCAGGGTTAGCACATGGATTTCATGGATCAGTATTCAAGCATCTTAGGATAAACCTGATGCTCAGAAGGCAAACAGTTTGCTCCTTTCTTATTATATAACTGCGTATCAGTATATTGATTTTGAAGAGATCAAATAAATTTTAAGCTTGATCAACAGTTTACTGGGTCCAGAGCTTTTAAAGATAAGCAAAGATTGGCAGATCGATTTTTAGTGCATGGCCTGTTTTACAAATTAGGCCTGTCACATTAGCAGCTCTCAGAAATGTAATTCTAGTTCTTCAGTTTGCGATAGTAGCAGCAGCTGATGGGCCATGTAACGTAATCTGAAGTCACTTTCCTTTTTTGAGATTGATTCCTCTGGAGCATGGATGGAATAATATTTGAACGTGTAGGTGTATATCAGAAAGGAGAATATTTAAGACTTGCTATGTTGCTCTTATTTATGTAGAGGTAAAAATTTGTTTAACACTCCTTTTAAAGCAATCTTATGTTCATGAGATTCAGAAAGCAGTGTGTTATATGGATTTTACTGTTTAAGAATGAATAAATAAAGATCTTCAGTGATAACAGTTGAAGGGACAATATTACCATATGTAGATACAAAGTTCTCGACTTAAAAGAAATATGTATACACGTTGGCGTTGAGGTCAGGGATAATATGCAAATAGGAGAAAAGGAATGTGTTTTCGTGATATCATAATCACCTGTTTTGCTCAATCATAGAATGAGTCAATATTTCTGAGTTTTAAAAATCTGTCTGAAAAAAGAACAAGTATATCACAAAAAGTAAAATTTTTTGATGACCGTGCTGTTAAATATTTTATGCTCAGCTCAGTGTCATTCAGCTTGCAGTCTTTGTGGTTTGCTCCATTACAGCTATGGATACAGTGCATTATCAAAGGTTTGCTCCTTTCTTATTATACTCAAGGTTTTCAGAGTTGATGGATATTTTTAGATAATTCGTAGTGAAAATTAAATTTGTCAAATCTTGTTGCAATTCAACGCTTAGATACATACACCGTAGATAGGCTTAGGTTAGTTCCGTTGTAATCACTTTAAAATGTTTCTGTCTTATTAAAGCAAGTCAGACACTAGATGATAGAGTATTTGTACATTTATGATCTAGAGACTGTGCTTAACTGACACAAACACGGAAGTCATATTGCCAAATAACGGATGGAGTTCTCAACTGACGTATCTTGGCTAAGTTTCTTTCTAAATAATTTATTCTGTGATTACTTCCGTAAATATTAAATATTTTTAGATTTAAATTGTATCAATTAACCTTCTTTGTAGTTCTGTATGTTTTGAAGTTCAACCCAGGATCTGAAATATGCAACTCTAACTCAGATATTCTCTTTACACATGAGGTAGGTCTTCACTTCAGGGTTTATGTAATAGGAGTCAGTCAGCGTTGTTACTTCAAGAGTGCTTGCCTGTTATACTCCCAACAGTGTCATGTTTTCTAAACAGCAACACTGCAAGATGTGTTCTTATTAAGTAGTGTTTCGTTAAATTTGCCAGCTTTTTTTTGGTAAGCAAGCTTTCATTGTGGAAGAACATACAGAGAGCTATTCTTCTTATATATGATTTATTTTACCTGGAATTTTGACATTAATTCTATGCTTTTTAATGCTCTTTATGGCTTTTTTTATTTTTGCTTTTTCTGATCTGTCAACAGATATATACACAAAAATCTGATACTTGAGAATAGTTTTTTTATGTGTGAAAACTTGATACTATATTGCTACATTGCACATATAATATTGCGGACATTTTATTTAATATCCTTAATTTTTTAATAGTAGTTTAGGAGTAATTTTTTTTACTGACTGCATGCTCTATCTGATGCATTATTTGGACCTGATTTTAATGGCATGATGTCTAGATTTTATGCAGCCAGCTACCTCATCATTTTCTATGAACTAATGTTGAAGCATTTGCTAAAAAATTACTTCAGATTTGTTTCCCTTTCAAAACAGATTTCCTTGCAAGCATCATTCATTCTTATTTCATGTTACTTTGTGCACTGCCCTTGCTTTCCTGTTTTAGTGTTGTTGCTGTGTGTGCACAGATGTGTTTCTTTAGCAGAGTGCACATATGTTAGACACGACTGCGTGTCTTCATATAATTAGGGCAAATTAATTTGTATGTGTAAGCATGAAACAATAAGGAAGATGTTTTTGCTATTTCTCTTAGCATAGTCTGCCCAGTTTCATTTGTTTTCCCATGGTTAGACAGGATGTATTAAGTGAGAGAAAGTGGTGGTCTTATCCAGGGTAGGAATTTTTAAATAACTATTTTCACAAGCAGAGTTCTTCAGAAAACTTTAAGAGAAGTAAAAATGACACCCTGGGGATTTAACCAGCTTACTTGTGTAGTTTAGAAAGAAACAATGTTGTTCAAGGATTAGATGAAGTAGGGAAACATCTGCGTTACCTCCTTCACCTTTCTATCCTTTTTCCCAACAGCATCCACCTATGCAATCCAGTCCTCCTTTCTGGCAGTACAACCACCGTAACTTTATTTTCTTGCCCTTCACGCTCCAAGTGTGTGTTATTCATTTGTACCTGGAAATGCATTATGCCTACTTCTAATACGGTCTTTGCATGCTTTTCATGGGAACTTGCCTATACTTTTTATTGGTTAATTCTGTTTCATTACCATCTGCTAATTTTGTAAATGAAATACACTGGCACTTTTATGACCGACAGTTTATTAGACCACAAAAGCATAGATACTTTTAACTGCTTGTCAGAAGGAATTATTTCCTTACCAAAGAAACAACAACAATTAAAGAAAACTTTCTGATATTAGATTTCATGCTGAAAAGATAAATATTAAGTAACTTGAATTTCCACAGGTACAAAGGAGTCTGTAATGATCTAACTGGATAACAGAAATATATTCTAGTTCTTTGTGTAATAGGGATTCTATTTCAGAGTGCATGGGAAGTGGTGGGGGTTTTTTCTTTGTTTGTTTGGTATATTTAGTTATGTATGAAGAACCAGCAATAACACACATCTGCAAGAGGTCTCAGTGGACAATTAGAATCTTTCCTCATAGAAAGCAGAGTCTTTTAGTCCTACAGGTTCCAGAATTCCCGGTCGTTAATGCAACTATAATCACGTGTCTTTATAGCTGATAAAAACATTGACTGGGATCAACGCAGGTTATCTGTTTTATCTCAGATTATTTATCTCTGTCTAATTATTTCTCCTTGACTGTTGCTATCCTGTATGACTGAGAAACAGAGATGAGCTTACATTAAGTACAAATATGTTCAACTTTCTTCTGTGTGGTTTGTATCTCATGTATCAATTTTCCCCAAGTGATATCTGAAATAGCTGCCTTTTACCCATCTCTGTTTTGCTCCTGTTTTATATTATCTCTTCAATAAGTACTTGAAACTACCCAGGATTGGGATTTTGTATCCTCTAGCCTCCTGTGCCAATGTACTACACTGCTAGTGAAAACTTCTTTACCACTGTCCAAGCTGAACCTCCCAAACCACAGCCTGCAGCTCTTGCCTGCTGTTATAACTTCTGCCACTACCAAGAGTCAGGATCTGCTGCTTTTGGAGCGAAACATCAGGTAGCGGTAGGCTGCTATTAGGTCACCCTGCCATCTCCTAGACTGCGCTCTAGAACTATGTTTATTTCACTAGTCCCCTTCTGCTGAACTTTCTGCAGTTTCTCAATATCCATCTTGAACCCCAAAACAAGGCAGAATCACAGAATCACAGAACTGTAGGGGTTGGAAGGGACCTCAAGAGATCATCGAGTCCAACTCCCCTGCCAAAGCAGGTTCCCATGTTGCAACAGTTTCGATCTCCAGAATGATTGAAGCACTGCCAGTTTTGCCAGCCGGTTTGTATTGGTAAAACACAGGAGTCTTACAGAAACTATGGCATTTATTTTCACAAAAATTAAGTAAAATCAATAAGTGCTATGGGAAATCTCAGAGACAGATTTTTCTTTTTCTATTTCTGTAAGCACTGAGACAAATACATGAAATAGTATGTGGTAGGACTTTCAAAAGTGTGAAGTGTCTGTCTAAGTGCTAGTTGGTTAAATATCCTAAAAAACAGACCTTAAAAAACTGGGTGGGTTTTTTCACTGCATGTGAAAGGTTACCTGACTCTTGAATGAGTTTCTGAATTTGTTTTCTATTTTTCTATCGGAATTTTCTTAACAGAAGTGCAGGTAAAGTGCACTTTTCTCATAGACATTGTGTGAGCAGAATAAGAGGAAAAATTATTGCGGAAATTGTTTGCTGTGAATTATTTGCTTAGTTCTAATGAGATCATCATTCAATTGAGTATTTTGAGTTAATGTCAGAACAGCACCATTTGATTAATCCATGCTGTTTTCTACTACTATATCCCAGAGTAGAGAATGCTTTTCATTTAGGTAAGAAATCTAGGGGGTCAATCCTTCCATACTGTTGTTTGTCCTAGATTAGGGAAAGTTTCCTATCCTAGAGATGATTATTCACTTTTTTTTTTAATGTCAACAATAAATTTTAAACTTGTCTGTATCATTTATTTTATGATATTTCATGGTACTACAATGAATATATATGTAGACTTGGGGATTATCCTACTCTTCATCAAATTGAGTTAGTGTGTGTACACAGCAGACATCGGTGCAGTGACTGCATGTTTAGCTATCTTTAATTATCTGGCTTAGACAAGACCTGAAATCTTGCTAAATAAAGTGCTATGTGGACTAATGCACTCAGCTGTGTGTTCCCATGGCTAGATCCCTCCCAGAATCAGAGTGCTCAAAACTAAGCAGGGTCTCATGGTCTGTTTTGTAGACTGTAATCACAACAATTTCCCCTATACTTATGGGCATTCTGCTGAGCTTTTTGATAGGGAAAAATGTTGTTTTGTGAGTTTTTTTTTTTTCCATGTATTGTAGGTGCATATGAGTTTTAAATGACAGAATGCTCAAGTTGTTTTAAACTCAGAATTTTTATTTAAGGATTTTCAAAACACACAGAAATAACTACCTAACCACAAATTATTTTTGCTTAGGGAATAAGACACCTTCAATTTCATTTTTCTTCTTTTGTTCAAACTTCTGGCAGCATGATTTCTACAATTTCAAGGTGAATTATTTGGACACTGTTTTTTTTAGTCATATTTATATTATGTTTATATTTTTGTGTTAAAATAATATTCTTATATATAATTACATACTTTGCTTCATATTTATATAAAATTATATTTCATATAATTTTTTATTTTATATATTGCTTATATTTATTTTATATTATCATCATTATACATTATGAAATACATGAATAAATGTTGAGGGAGCTGGGCTTGTTCAGCCTGGAGAAGAGAAGGCTCTGGGGAGACCTCGTTGCAGCCTTCCAGTACTTAAAGGGAGCTTATGAACAGGAGGGAGACCAACTTTTTACATTGTCTGATAGTGATGAGAAAAGGAGAAATGGTTTTAAACTAAAAGAGGGGAGATTTAGATAAGATGTTAGGAGGAAATTCTTTACTCAGAGGATTGTGAGGCGCTGAAACGTGTTGCCCTGATTGCTGTGGATGCCCCATCCCTGGAGGCGTTCAAGGCCAGGTTGGCTGGGGCCCTGGGCAGCCTCATCTGGTGAGTGGCAACCCTGCCCATGGCAGGGGGGTTGGAGCTAGATGACTGTTAGGGTCCCTTCCAACCCAAGCCATTCTATGATACTGTAGGAAGACAGAAAATGTGACAGAGAAATGTAGTGTTCGTGAATGCACAGGTTGTAAATACTCAAATAACGCAAATTTTGAAATGGGAGCTTGAGATGTTGTTATAAAATAGACAAATTAAGTCTTAGGTGTGCTTGGTAGAGCTAGGATAAAGACGGAATGATCTCTACCATAAGCATAATACTGACCCTGTTAGCTAAATTTAAGAGGTCTGAAAGGAAGAAAGCAGTTTAGAACTGACCTTTCCCAGATTAATAACCAGCTTCTGAACCTGATTATGTTTCATATGCCATTCTCCAGTATTAATTCCCTGTACAACATGGTTGAATGCATATGTACTTGTCAGTCTTAATTTGTAAGAATTAATTATTAGGAGGTGCATGTAAGAATTTTAACGTTTTTGCCATTGTTTCCCACTTTTAGAAAGTGGGAAACAAAATTCCTTATTTAGAATTCCCTTCCATACATAGTGAACTATATTCAACTATACACTGTGTGCATATATATCTACATACAAAAAATTGACATGTAATACTTCTCTTATTAGGAATGTACACAAGAGGCTTTTTTTAATTATTTTTCAACATAAGTTGAGTTCAAATTAAATGTCAAATACAATTTGGTGTAAGAAGCTTGGAATATATGATAGTCCTTAGAGAAAATCTAAGCACTCTGATCTCCTAGCCAAGCTGTTATTTGCATAATAGTGAGCTATAAGGTTATATATCATTATATGGCTGAATGCCAGACCATAATCTACTCAGTAAAGCTACTGAAAATGCCAATCTGAAAAGCATTCATCTTCGAAAGGAGTTTGCATCTTCTATAAAATACAAAGCATATCGGCTCTTTATTATTTCTTATTCTTTATTTTTGTTCTTGCGCAAACAGAATACTACAGTCTATTTCTAGCGTTCTTCTAGTTTATCTGTGGTAGACAAAAGCGCAAAATGAATGTTGACATATTTGTTTAACATCCCTGAACAGATTAAAACTGCTTTAGAACTTCTTCAGTAATCAGCCTTGAAAAATATAAACTAACATTTGCATCCCTAGATAGATTAAATTGTTTAAAAAGTTCTTCATTAATCATCCAAGGAAAATATGTTAAAAAATATTAACTGCAGGTTCTTTGTGAATATTCTGAATTCACATTTCAATAAGAAAAAACAATTTCACCACATAGCGTCCTTCTTGTGTATATATATAGGTAGTTAAAACAGTATCTTTAATATCATTGATAACAGAGGTCTTTGTATTTCATGATGAGTTAAAGATGAGTCTACACATCAACTTACTCATAACCAGATAATATACATGGTGCTGTTTGTTTTTCTTGCTGTTGTTCCTGTTGATGTATGGTCTGCAATAGGCACTGGCTTTAGCCTTTGAATAGTTTTGTGGGTCAAGAAGGGGCAGACTCCTTGAAAACCTTTCCAGACGTGGAAGTAATACCAAAAGATGTAATTGATTATTCTTTGCTGTAAAATGGGCTAATTTGATGATATCTTGATTTGAGCTTAATATCTTAATATCTGATTTTAAGTACAAAATGGCAGTGAATTTTCTGCAGCAAAATTACTGGTGAACTTTCAAATAATATTTGTAATTTACATTTTTTGTTGTTCTGTGCTTAGGATAATTTCTTTCTGAGAAGTAGATGAACATTTTGCTTAATATGATGTAAGAGACTGTGAATGCTGAAGGTACCTCAAAATGTCACAAGTGAACTGCATTGAGAGTATATTTTTAATTATGAAAAGTCAGGGTGTCTCTGTTGGGCAGTATTTATCCAAAGATATCAAAATACTTTGTCTTTGTAATATATATAAGCTATAACTTGTTTTGTTTTTTTTTGTTTTATAAGGAGATATATTGATAGCTTTACACTATCAAATTGCTACTTAACTTTAGTTTTATTTTATTAGAAGTGCAAAAAAGGACACATTCATATGCCCAACTACATCACTGGGTGGGTCTGTAAATAAAAGTGCTTGTGTCCATTATCTGTTAACTTTAAATAAACAAAAAAAGAAAAAAAGAAAAAAAGAAAAAAAAAAAAAGAAAACCGAGACAAAGTCCAACTGAATAACAGAAGAAACCAACAAAATAAACTGAAGAAGCTAAAGATTTTATCATTAGACTACTCAATGCTGCACACAGCCTGCAATTCTGAAATAGTTCTGAAACAGTTCATGGAAGTGACTAGCTGTCTTCTACTTCCTTTTCTGTTTCGAGTCTCTTGAAAACTGTATGAGTATTCTTTTGAAGTAAACATGAGGATCAGTAATCAAACTGCCTACCATTTTTGTATCTATGAATTTTCTGTATAAGAATGAATTTCATTTCCAGGATATTTAGATGTACCTACTTCTGGACATCATTCATGTAAAATGGTGACATTAAGATTGGTCAAAGTAAAATCATTTAAAATGTTCTTGTCTGACTAAACTTCTTCATTACAGTGTGGCTGACTATTGCCATTTAGCATAACAAGCTTTAATAAAATAGAAATGACATTGATTTTTAGAGCACAGGATTGATTGCTTGTGAAGTGCCAGGAGATTGAACTAGGCTATCCATCTGAAAATGGTTGTATAACTTTCGCTTGATATTACCATATTAGAAAACCCACTATCTTCCTAAATTTAAAATTTCAAGAATTGCTGTAAAGGCTTTAATTTGTCTCATGCTCACTAGGCAACAATTCTTCAGGGAGTTTAGTAGTGAGTGATCTTAGACATATAACTATTTTCTCGTAATATAATTATTCCTAGCTCAGTGGAACTACTTGGTTTCGTGCAAATAATTAAAAAAAAAAACAAATACCTATAGGCAGAATTTAAAAATTCTCAAATATGGATAATTTGGGAGATCGTGATAGTTTAGGTGCGAAGTGTTTTGAATTTTCTCTAGCCATTGATCATGCTGATATTGAGCACTAATATGTGAATACCTATGTACATGTTAAGTATGCAATGCACGTTGGACTCAGAGCTGCTTAACAAGTCAACACAAGACTAGTTTATGTAGTTATAATTATTTTCTCTTTCCCAAAAATCTTTGAAATACAACAAATTTGTTTCAGGTACTGGAATTAATGTAGCTAGGAATGAAGGCAAACCAGCAGGTATCTAATCTGAGCAAGTAACCATTGCCAGGAGTTATTGGTATTTTTCCAAAGTGAGCTCAGTTATTATTTAAACTACAGGAACCTGATACTACGCCTAGTGATATCCAAAGGCAGTTTGAACTCTTGCTGAACAACAGTACCACTGAGGTGTAAAACTATGCAGCGACTTTACAGCAATTCATTAGCTATGTCACAACAATTCTAACACCAAGTTCATCGTGTTTGAAAATCTTTCATTAGCAGTCATTTAGATATTTTTATTAATGTAATTTATTTGAAGATGTATGCATTTTTAGCGCTTTAGAATTATTTTTTCCAAACCTATTCAAAAGCAAATTTAAAATATATTCCAAGAAATCTAAGCTCATAAAAATGAATAAATTCTCCAAACAAAATCATGAACTTATATACAAATTATAGAACGTAATAAGATAAAATTACATTGAAGGAGAAATCATAAGAGGTTTTTTGAGTAAGCTTAAAGCAATTCTTTGCTTCTTACTACAGCCGTGAGATTAAGTTTCAGATCTGTGTAGTGATTTACATTATATTTAGGTACTGTTTGTTTTTTCTTTAATGCATTCACTTCAAAAGTTTTCAGTATTTTTAAAGTAAAATCATTAAAGCCTGAGTTTGCTCAGGAAATAGAAAAATTAAAAATAAAAAGTGAAAAATTAAATATTTTACTAGATATTTTATTAAATATTGAAGAAACCATTCAGAGGTGAGATGCATGAATACATGTCTACAGAACTTGGACCCTTTTCTTGTCAAGGAAGACTCTCAAATCTTCCATGGAATGATTCTTATTTATTGGTATTAATTAAAATAAAGGGCACGAGACTGTGCACTGCCCAAGCAATCATTCCTAGTATGGTAGCTCATAACATTGTAGTGAGTTTTTCACACCCCAAAATCCTAAAGTGATTTATTATGTTTACAAATGTATTTTGTAAATAATGTATAAATATGTTAAAGCAGCAACCTTGAACTGCTGGAGAATCCAATAATGGATTTCTCCTTTATAAAAGAGAAATAACACATTAATAAGATATGCTAAATGAATGTCTGTAGAAAATACCTTCACAAGAGAAGATAATTCAAAGTGAATTTTCAGAAGGTACTTTGAGCTGAACTTTTACCTTTCAGGAGTACTTCCAATTTGTAGTATTCTGGTGGTTGTGCACAAAATGGTTCTTTTGCTCGTATTATCCACCCTGAAAATGTGCACAAATGTATGGGATAAGATACACAGACTTCCACACATTCTGATATTGGTCAAAATAGTTCTGATATTGGTCAAAATAGAAACAGCAATCTGCAGAGTGCTTATTCTGAAATAGCTTTAGGGAAAAAAGTGCATTTTCTTCAGTATTTTTCAGGTCAGTTGTTCTAAGCAAGTAGAACTGAATGGGTTCCTAGGTGCTTTGTATTGTACAAGATGAAGTTCCTGGCTGCTTACCATAGAATGTTCTTGTTTTGACCTTGTGTCAAAAAGAAAAAAAGATTCATTGCTGGTTTTATTTTTTTTTTATTTTTTTTTCCCCCTCCACTATAAACTTTGGTCATCATGTGTCACTTGATGGCTTACATCAAGTTGTCTCTAATTAATTCCATGTCTTTTTTAATTGGATGTTACGTATGCCAGTTTCCTGCTTTTTTCTCAAAGGCCTCTAATTCCTTCTTTGTTCAAGAAGGAAATTGTGAATACACTCTAAATGCACACTAAACCTCTGTAATATAAATATGTACATAATATTTCTATATAACTTATTTTCAGAAGGAGAGGTAAGGTGACAAACTGAGAAATTGACACCACTGCTTTGTAAATGCTACTAATAATCTGGAGGGCAAAACTCAACAGCTTCAATCACTTCAGCTGAAAGTTGCCCCTTCAGAGGAAGAGCAGCTGTGTGGCAGCCCTCATCACCAGGCCTCTGCATACACGTTTGGCCCAGTGAACTATTGCAGGTCGTGGTTACCGCTTCATGTGCATATGGTTGGTAGCACAAGGGAACAGTTTGGCTCCTTTGTGTTAGGCAGCCTAGAAGTTTTCCTGTGAAAAAGGGAATGTCTTAACATCTATTATTACAATACTTACATTCCTGAATTAAAATAAAATAATTTAAATACAACTTTTATAGGTAACACAATGTTAACTGTATAACTGCTAACACGTAGAACATGCTTCTCGAGTATTACTTATAAAGTAGGTAAATGTCAGAGTTCATTATATCTGTTCATTATATCTGCAGTAAACATTCTTTCAATAATCAATTCTAATCCTACAGACTTAGAATATCTGTCTTATTAGATCTAAATTAAATGCACCTCTGTGAACTTTGATTAGAAGCTTTCATTTTACTTCCCTCCGCCTTTGAGTTATGCTAACGCTACTACCTGGTAGTTCTTCTTGCACCTCTGTAGGCACAGCAATTCATTCTCCCTATCATTCTAATTGCAGTTGTTTTGAAACAAAAACTACTGCTAAAGAAAACAGTAATCAAGCCCAAATCCCAACATTTTTAATACATGCTGCCCCAGTAGGAGCTTTTTCTTTGAATTTATAATTAAAAGCATTTTAATGAAAGACAGCTTGAGTCTGAAGCTGTCAGGTCTCCCCTTGTCCTTGATACATACCAGGGGGGAGAAAAATAGGTAAAAAAGAGATATTTTACTTTTAAAGAAGCTCCAGTTTCTGGAGACATTTGTATTCAGATATTACTCTCTCTGTCTCATGGGAGCGCTGCTCTGGTCTTCAGATGAGAAAGAAATAATAAAGCACATCAGGAACAGTGGACCTCAGACCTACTCTTTTTCTCCTTGTCTTGGAATGTTATTTCCATATAGAAAGCTACTCTAATGGGACACTTGTAAATGGCAGGGAATTTAGCCCTTGTGGAGTCTTCTCCAGAAATTGGATTTTTGCTTAAGCAAACAGCAAACCATGCAGCAGGGAAAAAGCTATTTATTTGACTGCCTGTTGAAGAGCCTTACAAAAATACAATTCAGTCTGCTGCGATCAGTGAAGTCAGCCTAGTATGCATTGAAGAAAAGAATCATTTTACCTCAACTGGATGTTGAAGCAATCTTTCAAATGCAGTGACATATAAGTCCAAACTTTAAAACTTGTTTGTAACAGGGATCACACAATCCCACATTTGTCATTAAGCACAGATTTCACTAATGGCTATTAAAAATTCATTTGCTATTCTTGCTTCTAGGTAAGTTTCAAATCTGGATATTTTCTTCTTTAGACTTTCTTGATGTTTTAAAACTCTTCGGTTGAAAGATGCTATCAATATGAACTCTTGTAGCTCTCTTGATATGAATGCTCCATCCCCTTTTCATCTGTGCTAATTAACTGAGCTATTAGAAGGAAAAGCTTGTTAGAAGTTCCTGAAAGTAGTCACCCACAGACTTGAAGCAGTAACATGAGAAAGTGTTCACTGATGATTGTTGTAATTGTGCAGCCTTCAACTCAAACCAAAGTAGTTGGGTCTGGGCCATTCCGGATGCTTATCACGTCTGAAAAATAGGCCACTTCCTGAATATCTGAATCGGGTTAATTTGCCATAATTTTGTTGTTCCTGGGTGGCATCTGTGTGTGTGTATGTCAGAGTCTTCGTAAAGATGAGTCTTTTGAGAGTGTAGACCAGTTCAATTGGTGGGAAGGGCCAGTTCTGAACTGTTCTAGATACACTTGTTTCAACACCTAAATTTTGAAATTTTACCCTTTGTCTCCTGGATATGATAGTTAATACAAGACTTAAAACTGTATGTGTATGTACAATATTGATTGTGTTTTATAAAGATTTCTGCACAACTTGGTTGTAAAAGAGCTTTCCTAACAAGGCATTTTTTATAAGTAGTAGTTGTCAAGTATTGGGACTTTTGGTATTTAGAAAAAAATCTCATTAAAGGCAATAACTAGCTTGCAGAATTAAGAAATCAGACACTTGCAAAGAAGTTAGATTTAAAATCATAGCTTAATTATTGTTCTGTATTACAGTAATACCTTCATCTACTAACTTTTCCACAGGACTGTTTTCTCCCTAAATGCACAAATTCCATGTACAAAAATCACCGATCAACGTGTAATCCATGATCACATTGCTTTAAGTATCTACTGAAGAGAGAAATTTCTTTATGTACTTCTGTTTCATTCACCCCTCTGTATCTGACAATTCATAAGTGTTCATCACTCTTTATGACATCTTATGAAAGAATAGGATCCCTGTTTCATTAGTGGAGAGTTTAGACAGGGGGCTGAAGTTCTATATAGCACCTGATTTTTCATTTTGCCTGATACCACATATATTAAAAACATTGGCACACATGGTGAAACTGAGCCATAACCAATATCCCTTTGTAAACCATCTATTTAGCTCAAATTAATATATTTCAGCTGAAATTCTATTCATCCTTTATACTCTACCGTACTTTGTTTTCCATTTTAATATTTTCTAAGCTTAAACATATTCTGTGTGATGTAATATTTTTTCTAGTGCTCTTAACCTGTTTTTCAAAAGGTCAGTTGCACCATGTATAATTCCAGTTTCAAAAGCATTGCAAAAAAGACATTCATTTTATCATTATTTTTTATTAATCATTCATGTATTTTGTGTTTATAAAGGAAGATTAGCAGAGTGAAAGCAATGGGCAAAAATGTTTCATTTTTTAACTCTCCTCCATCACTTGTATTCCACCCCTATGTATTGCTACAGCAATAAAAATCCATGACAAGCTTCATACTATTGTTTGAATTTAAAGCAGAGAACAATTTAATGGGGAGGGACAGTGGCAGAAGGAGGATGGGATTGGGGGAGAAATCTCAGAGTGAATTGTTCAGTTGTGATATTTAAGTGCTGCTTCAATTAGGTCTAGCTCAGTGAATGCTCACAACAAGGGAGACCAGCCTCAGTTTCAACTGGGAGACAGGTGATTAATTCTTTAGCATCTTTCTGTCCAGCCAGACATAGAATCAACTGAAGTGCATTATAGAAGAAGAAAGAGCTCAGTGAATTACACTTCCTCTCCATTATGGAATGAAAAAAATGACATTAACAAAACTCCAGAATGAAAGTCATGGTGTCTGGGAGTTCTTTAAACACTCTGTTCGTGATCATTCAGGAATTATTCATGGACTAAGGCTGAACATGTCCATTGAATAGTATGTTTGAAACTTCTAAGTGGTGTATGAATTCATGATGATTTTTTTCAACCACATATAACAGGATAACTGTGAACACTCAGTTTCTTTACCATTTAAAGTATCATTAACACTCTTGGTTAATGATTAATTAACCAAGATTAATTAACCAAGATTAATGATGGTTAATGAATTAACAGCTCTTGGTACACCTCTTTGTACTTATTAACGGTTACTTGGTCATACTTTTAACTACTATATTGGCCTTAGAAGTCCTTGCTTTGTACTAATGCTGTCATATTTACTCTGCATGTGAATTCAGTGAGGAAATGATGGAGCCTTACCACGGTGTTCGTCTGTGTGGTTTGAATGCTGAGCATGTGTCTTTGCATTGCCATAATTAATTATCGAAAGAACAGAATAATCTGTAGCTGGAAATATTTTTGTAGAGCAGTGACTGCAAAATGGCAGTTTAGACTGTGTCAGAACAGTGGCAGAGCACAAGAAGGGACAACAAAGTACAAGGGCTGCTCTGAAAGTAATGCCTCCTATTTTATTATGTTGTCCCGTAACATCAGAGGTGTGTGTTGGTGGGATGGCAGTAGAGATTGAACCTTCCCACCAACATCCCGTTACATTTTGTTGCCATGCAACATAAGACAGCAAAGGGACAGTCTGACATAATGGCATCCGACATGGCATTTCATCAGTGGTGACAGCAACAGTGGGTCACCTCCACTGGTACAGATTGTTACGAGAACAGCATGCAGGCTCTTGTTGATTGCTGACAAAAATGCACAGCTAATAGTGGTGACTGTGTTGAGAAATAGTGTTTTGTAGCTGAGAACTTGCTCTATCAAATATCGTTCTTGTGATTTTCATATCCGTTGTAATTTCCATGGAATGAAATAGGAGGCATTACTTTCGGAGCGACCTACATACTTTGGACCATACAACTGAATCATATGGTTTAAGGTGGTGAGATACATTAATATCAACAGACTTGTAGGGAGCCTGGGTAATTCACAGTAGTGTTGTGCATGTTTAAGCTGCCCAGCTGGTGCCAGTGAAGGAAGGGCAGGCTGTGCGTTCTCTGAGTTCCTAGCTGACCAGGGCAGGAGACAGCTACTTCCCAGCCAGCTGCAGCTCCCTGCCTGGCAGCTCTGGTTCTTGGGCAGCAGCACAAGCTGCATGTGGGCAGAAGATGGCCACAGGAACAAGGAACTTTGCCCAGCTTCCTGTCCAGGGAGCTGCAGCTTGTTTCAAGCCCGGCATCCGTGCTTGCTGTGGTAGGGCAGGGTGGGGCTTTCCACTGCAAGCCCTGTGAACAGGCAGAGCAGCAAGGTCAGTGACGTGCTGGTGGCAGAGGCTTGTGGTGTGTACTGTGTGCAGGAAGGGGAATTGCCAAATGCTTTGGGGAGCCAGGAGCTAGTGCTGAGTAGGGAATGGGAGCAGAAAGTCTAGCTGGAACTGAGGGAGAAGACAGCATGTGTGAGGGGCCTCAGGGACTGAGCAGGATTTGCTGTGTAAAGTTACTGTTTTAATTGACCCTAAGTGTGAAATAAGGATCCGTCTGCTAGGACACATCGGGCAGTGCATAAAGAGCTGTGCATAATCCCATTTATTTCTATTGCATCTGACATAATCACATTATTTTTCTACTTAAGAACTGTCTAATTCCCCTTTTCTCTTTTAAGTTGAAAAGCCTTTTAGCCTTTCTTGGTGAGCACACTAGGCAGACAGTAGATCCACCTCACAGTTCGGGCAGATTTGGGGTTCCGTGGCTTCCATGCTGCCTTTCCCAGGGAATGGGCCTGCTGCCAAGTGCAGGCAGAGCTCGTCAGAGGAAACCATCACAAGTGCCTCAAGTTTGAGTCGGGTTGTCTCTGTGAAGTGCAGTTGCTTCACTATTACAGAGTTCAACTAAATTTAAAAAAATAAATAAATAAAATAGAGAAAGAAAAAGGTTCATAGTTTAAACTGTAAATCAAACAAAACTTAATTAGGAAATTAAATAAATCCCTGGAAATTCTTGATCCATGACATTGTTTAACTGGTAAAAAAATATATATAAATTTTAATATTCAAAAATTCATTGGAAAAAGAACAACATTGAATACTAAATACTGGTCAAATTGTAAAGGTGTTAACATAACTGCACAGTTACTCTGTTTAATTGAACTGAAACATTCGAAGCTAACAAGGTAAGAAAGTTTTTAGAGCCATTTTATATAGAATGTAAAAGACTTCTCTAAAAATTAAAGCAAAATTCCTTTTTAAAAGAAATTTTAAAAAGCTGTTTTTCTATTTCTATGGAAAACTGTATGCTGACTTAGTGATGTGTCTTTATAATTACATATAGGCTATATGAAAAAAATACAAAAATACGCTACATACTCAAAAGGGCATTATCATTTAGGAGTGTCTGAAATTAACATTCTCAGATAATTGAAACATTTCCTATGTTTATGCCAAATACCTTATATGTTAATACCAAAAGATTTTATTCTAATAGCACTAACTAAAATTGACAGTAAATGCATATGAATTCTCAATAGCATCGAGGGAAAAAAAATGCTCCAAAGGCATAATAAATGTATGCATTTTGTGTTTTAGGGAACAGCAGGGCAATTACTTTATAACCCTCACTTACCAACCATTTTAACCTCAATTTCATGTGTGTGGCTGTTGTCCCAGAATGACCTTGATGCAGTACTGAATGTTTTGCATTTTTTAAACAGACTCAAACAAATACAAATAAATGCCGTTCCTGTTGCAGAGTAACATATACAAACCTTATTTAACGTTTTATAAATTGTATTATTTGAAAACTTCCATCTACTTACAGTGTATTAAATAAAATCCCCTTAGTCATACCATAGCACTTGTATTGCACAGAGCATCTGATCAGTTATTAGTTTGTACATGGAGAGATGCTATTTAAAGACTTACAAACTCCCTTGAAGTAAATTGTGCCCTCCAGCTAAAACCTGACACAGTGCAAATAATACATACAGCATTCTCTATTGTCTTCAGTGGCAGGCTGCTGTTTGTGAGATCCCTCAGAGGCATCTGAACCCTCAGTAGTATGAGCCAAACTTTTGTGGATTGGTACCTTTGAAAACTTCAAATGCTGTACAGAGCTATCAGGGCAATGGAGGAGCTGATCTCAAAGTCCACTATTAAAACTTCCCTCAAGGACATTTTCATTAGGACTTTGTACATGGACAGTTCAAAAGGCTCGGCTATTGATTTTTGCTCAGAAGTCCTCTCTCTCTTCTCATATTGTTCAACATTTTGACAGAATTTCAAAACCCACAAACTGTGGCAGCAGAGGATTCCAGCTAGGATTTTATGCTGTTCATTTGATTTCTTAAGGCCGCATCCTTCCTGTGTCCTTGTCAACGCTACAAGGAGAGGAGACGTCTTAGAAGATTTGCTAAAAGGCAGAAGCAATTTCACAGCAATCTAAAAAAAATCTAACCTTTCCACATACAGAAAATCTCTCTTTGGTAAATAACCTTTTTAGCTGTAAAATTTTGCTGAGACATTCATTTATCAAAAACATAGATAAAAATCACTGCGTGTTTATCTCTTTTCACCATTTAAAAATTGCATTAAAAGGAACCCACCACCAATACACATGGACTGTTTTAAAATGTCTCAAGCAAACAAAACTGTTATATTTTAAAATAGAACTGTTGATTTAAACTTTGTGATGCTGGAAGCTGAGTAATGAGTTGTTATGATCTGCATTTCATATCCTTACTCCCATTATCGTTTTCATGGACACTATGTAATGAGGTTCATTTAGCCCCAACTGCATTTCCAAGATACAGTAGTTCAAATTTAATAGGATTTATGAAGAAGAAAATAAATGAGAGGTGTAATTATTTCTGTTTAAGGAAAATCATGATCTACTTGATCTTTATGAAAGACATATTGCAGGTCTTTTAATTGCTAGGTACTTACATCCTACATTGGTGGTTGACAAGGCTGACATTCTCTCACCTTTCACTTGATTTCACTGAACACATTTTCAAATGCAAAAGTTCTAGAGAAATAAATTTCTTATGATGAAAGTAACCATATTTCAGTTGAGATTTCTGAGAGCCTTTTGAAAACCTTTTTTGTTTTCATATATTTTACGAGGCTCTGAAAGTAATACCTCCTATTTTATTATGCTAGCCCTTGACATCAGAGGTGGATGTTGGTGGTATAGCAGCAGAGGTTGAATCTTCCCACCAATATTCCATTCCATGTTGTTCCCATGGGACGGCAGCAGAGGGGTACTCTGATAAAGTGACATCTGACATGGAAGTGTGCGTGGAGCAAAGGGGTGCAATTCATTTCTTCCATGCAGAAAAAATGGTGCCCGTTGGCATTCATCAATGCCTGCTGAATGCTTATGGAGACCAAACAGCAAATGCGAGCACAGTGAGGTTGTGGGTGCTGCATTCCAACAGCGGTGTGATAGTGGTAACCTTCACTGGTACCAATGCATGCAGGCTCTTGTTGATTGCTGACGAAAATGCACAGCTAATGGTGGTGATTATGTTGAGATATAATGTTGCTTACAATTTGCTCTATCAAATACTGTTATTGTGCTCTTCGTATCTGTTGTAGTTTCCATGGAAATAAATAGGAGGCATTACTTTTGGGGTGACCTAAGTATTTTGTTCTATTTTATTCTATTCTTGGTCAAGATCACCTTTCTTTGTATGATTTCTGAGATCCTAAGCACTGAGAGTTCAGAAGAACATTCAAACACAGTTAGTTTCTGAAACGTGCTGCAATCTTTATTTCTGTGAGAGGGGAATTTCCATTTGTAGGTGAGTTGGCTAGCATGGAACTACCAACTATATACAGTATATTAACCCATGATAGAATTTTAGTTAGTCTGGTGGTATATATGTTTTGAGATCTCTTTCAAACTGATAGCATTTCATAGAAGGAAGAGGAACTTGTCTGTGTCTATTGGATTTTGTTGTTTCAGGAATTTCTGATTTCTGATTATTAGAACATTTCTCTGAACTGTACATCTTCAGTTTTAACTATGGTGTAAAAGGGAGAGCCAAGATCTTGACTGCTTTTTTACAGTTCTCCCTGTAAACATTCATAGTCCTCAGATACAGCAGAATTTTTTCAATTTCATTGATGTTTAAAATAACTGCTCATATACTGTGTGATATATTTCCAAGAGTGGCATGCCGCTGACAAAGTTATAATTGTCAGTGATGCAAATTAGGAGACAGCAAGTGGCTATTTTTTAAGGTAAAGAAGGTGTTAGTAGAAACATTCTCCATATGTACTTAAGAAGCACCCTAAATATAGCAAATTTCTAGTATCTTTTTCCTATAGAAAGTTTACCAGATTTGACAACATCTTTTGGTTTTGTATTTGAAACTCTCTTTTCCAGTAAATCTGCTGTTAGTCTGAAAAGATTGCCTTTTCAGATATCTCTTTATAAAGCTGTGGCCATTTCTCTCAGATGAGCTTGTAACAAATGGAGAAACGTTTCGTGAACATCCACAATGAATCACCTTCCCTGTTCCATGTAAATTACCGTTAAAAAACAAATGAGTAAACAATATCCCCACCCCAACTTCTGCTCCGTGGTTTAAAAAAAAAAAAAGTTACAAAACTCAGGCTACATAAATCTACAGTTTCTCAAAGCTCAACCAGGCTATAGTGTCTCAGACACAATAGGAAAGCACAGTGTATAAAAAGAGGAATCTTCAGCACCAGTCAGTGATGGTTGTTTTTCCAAGGCTAAAAGAGGAGATCAAAATACACTGATCCGTTAAAAGACAGGCCCTAAATAATTTGATGTGTTTGTACAATGGCAAGAGACAGCTTACAATACATTAGTTAAAAAAAAAAAAGCCAGCAAGCCGAGAAGTCTGATGCAGAGGCAGATAAAGCATGAGAGTTTTATGAAAACCTTAGCAGCATGTGTGCACTGCACAAAATTGAGGTCAACCACACATATTCTGTAATCTGGGCCACTTGAATCTAAAATACAAAATGGTGAAAGCCTCTCTTTGCTCCTGTTTTCAGAAATAGCTCCAAGATTTCCTCCTTGTCTTTGCCTTCATAAGTGTTTCCGTGGCTTGTTACATACTTCTGGCTTCGTGTTCTGGCCGGGGGCTCTCTGCGGGCTGTAACAGGGAGGCCAGCTAGGAAGGCCTGTTCTCTAGTCATCCCTTTAGACTCAGCTGTCCCTTCACAAGACAGCTGCCTTTCTGTTCCTCTCCTTGTTCAGTGAAAACTTCCTAGCTAGCACTTCATCTCAATTTGAGACATAAATTGCCTCAATGCCAATTTGTAAAGCTGCTGTTATAGTTGAATCCACAGGCTGTATTTTTTTCCTCCTTAAGTGGTGATGTTTGTGAAGCTTGGCTTGCAACACCTAATCATATTTTTGTGCATTTATTTCAGTATTAAGATAGTGCTCAAGGGGTTGAGTTAATTCAGAGAGTTATTTCAGACTTTTCCTCTTTTTAACAAAAGCTTTGTTACTTAGAGCAGGATGGTGAGAAGGGTGTTCCGTTCAGGTGAACACCTATGTCAGGTCGTTAGTTGCAATGGTATATTTGGTTCATAAAAGTTCTGATCTATTCATGAAATACACAGAAAAGCAAACTATACTTGCACAATTTTATAAATCATTAATATACTGAAATTGCATCTTTTTTCTATATAGCTAACCATTCTATCTCATGTTGAAAATCCAAAATTCAGTCCAAAATTCTGAGCAATTTTTAAAAATATACAATAGTATTCATTTATTTATTCCAGAACTGGTAAAGAAAAAATAAAAATTTATATGCAAAACATTAGCTCTTTTCCAAAAAATCAAATACTTCCCTCTTTTACAAACCCTATGTTAGCTTCAAATAATTAACTATTAATAATTATTGCTGAAGATAAATATACCTAAAATTCATACTTGCCTTTGTATTTCTAGAAGATTGAGGAACCTTGTTTTCAATGTTAAATAAAGTGAAGGAGCATAGTTACCTAATAAAAAGTAAATTTATACTCACAGCATCTTGATTTACTGAGCAGCAATGTTAGGAACTGTAAAATACCTGGCATGGTTCTTTCCACACATTACATGTGTTATACTTTAGGTAAATGGGGAGATGGTTTTAACAGAAGAGTATTTATCTTACTCCTTATGCTCATAAATGTCTCAAAATTTTTTGAGTATCGCTTTTCTGTGGAAGCTGTAGAATAAGCAAACAGGATAGTGGTTGATGGATCTCTTGGCACTCGGTGAGTGTGAGCTGTGCTCCATGCACATACCTTATCATTCCAGGAGTATTTCCGATAAAAAATGGCATTGAAACAGATTTTTTTCTGAGGTTAGGGTAAAGATGTTTAGTGGAATTTAATCTGCTTATAGTCATGCTGGATCTTTGTTTTCACAAATATTCTAGTGATTTTACTCTTAGTTTTTGATCAAATAATTCTAAAACGTTTTCACAGAATGTTGTACTTTAATATACTGACAAAATGACTGACAGAATACACTCTCCTGTGCATGTACACATCTACCTTTATTGCTATTAAAAATGTAGAGAATGAGAAACAAACGAACAAAAAAATGAACAACGAAAGTAACTTTCCAACCTCCCACATCCATCATGTGACATCTTGTGCAAAGATCTGTGAAGTCATCCCAATAGCAGTAACAAATGGCTGTAAAAATACCATATGACTCTTCTTCCTGCCTCCTTTGTGGGAACAGAACCAATGCAGGAGGATTGGGCTGCGAACCAAGACAGTGAATAAACAAATTCCACTACCGTTTGGAACTCAGATTTTAGTAAATGATCTCAGGAAGTATCAAGGGAAAAGAAAACAGAATTGTCTGGAGGGGAAAAAGGACAGGCTAGAAAGAAAATAAAAGATTTTAAATGGGAAAAGAGGATGCAGAAATTGAAGATTTGAAGTGGTGTGTCTCACCATTTCGTTGAAATACTTTCTTGACATTGTAACTCAACTAAATTCAATAGCAAAATCCCTCGTGTTTTTTATGGAGTTATGATAGAATTAAGCTACCTAAGCAATTAAAAGCTTGTTCATAAAGGGGATGTCCTGAAGAGGAAAAGAAAAATAAAAAAAATACTCTCTACAGGAAATAAGTGTCAAATAATTTTTATTTGGTTAAATAATATCTTCCTCTAACATTCTGGTTAGTGAAAATGCAAGGAACTAGTTTACTCCCTTGTTTCAAAAGATTTTATTACGCCTTATAAGTCAATGAAAAGAATTCTGTGATTCCATTCACTGCAACTGGCACTGACTCAGGCTCAGATAAAAGAGCGGATGGAAAGCAGATTTTTCTCCCTTCTGTTTCTAGGTGAGCAAATCAGCTCCACAACCATCAACTGTCTGTTAATGCTATTGCTCCACATTTCAGAACTGGGCTTCTAAAGCCTGGGAGTACTGCGTTGCTGCACGTCACTAATCAAGTTATCAGTACCTTCTCTCTTTCAGCTCTTCTCTACCTAACTTCAGATCTTTGCTGTTATTAGTTATACAGTGTCTAAAATGTTTGAGAAATGTTTATACTATTTTATCCTGGCTTAAGTCTGGGCAGAGATCTGAACAGGATTGTTTAGACTGTACACCCTCTAGTATGAGGGCTGCTCCAAAAGTAATGCCTCCTATTTTTATATTTTTATGTTGGCTCATGACATCAGAGGCAGATGTTGGTGTGATAGCAGTAGAGATTGAACCTTGCCACCAGTATCCTGCTCTGTTTTGTTGCCATGCAACCAATGGCAGCAGAGGGGCACTCTGACACAATGGCGTCTGACATGGAAGTGTGTATGGAGCCAAGGGATGGAACTGAATTCCTTTGTGTACAAAACATTGCAGCCATTGACATTCATCAGCACTTACTGAACATGTATGGAGATGAAACAGTGGATGTGAGCACAGTGAAAGTTGGATTGCATGGGCAACATTTTCCTAGCAATGACACCATCAGCAACTGAGAAACAGTGGGTCACCTGCACTGATGTGGGTTGTTATGAGCACAGCATGCAGGCTCTTGTTGATTGCTGATGAAAATGCATAGCTGATGGTAGTGACTATGTTCAAAAAAAATGTTTTGTAGCTGAGAATTTGCTCTATCAAATAGTGTGCTCTATGTATCTATTGTAGTTTCCATGGAAATAAATAGGAGGCATTACTTTCAGAGCAAACTACATTTTATTTAACTTATTCCAGGAATTTTCATAGATATTGATTGATTGATCATCACAGTCCACAGTTTGCAGGAGCTTGAAATGTTTTAATTCAGCATTCCATAAAGCACATGTTTACAAATAAATGAAGACAGGGATATGGTAGAATAGCTAGAACACAAAGCATGGTGCCTCTCCAGAAGGAAATATATTTGAACTATATATATAGTTCTAAATATTTGTCATGCCTGTCTCTTACTCTGCTTGTTCTCTTTAAGTGGTGAATGGCTTGGTTTGGAAGGGGCCTTAAAGATCATCTGTTAGTGAAGGGGATTAGTTTTATTGATTTTCTGATATATGCATATTTGCATATAAGTTTCCATAGTAGGTTTGAAGTATTACCTATTGACATGAAGCAAAAAGTGGCTAATAGCTAAAAATCTTCTTTATCATTTCCAAAACGACAGTTGATTTGACAGAAAACTTAGTGTTCAAACCATCATGAGATGCTGATAAGTTAAGTATGGTAGCTGATCTTGCAAACTTATTGAGTTGCTCTCTCAATAGTTCTGGCAGATATCAAACTGAACATGAACCAGCAATGTTCCCTTGCCGCAAAGAGATAGCAAATAGGATCTGGGGCTTCATAAGGGGAAGCGTGGCCAGCATGGTGAGGGAGGTGATCCTGCCCCAGTGCTCAGCACTGGTGAGGCTGCACCTGGAGTATTGTTTCCAATTCTGGGATTCCCAGTGCAACAGAGACGTGGAGCTACTGGAGGAAGTCCAGTAAGGGGTACTGAGACTCTGAAGGGAGTGGAGCATCTCTTGTATGAGGAAAGGCTGAGAGCAGTGATTTTCCGGCCTGAAGACAAGATGGCTCAGTGATGTTTCTCCTAATGAAAATTCTGATCATGAAGGTGTTAAGAGAAACTTTTCAAGCTTGAAAGTTTAAGTTTGTTGTTCTTTTTTTTTTTTTTAAATAGTATCACCCTACAGCAATTGAAATGAAAATTAAAGGTTCCTCACTGGAGGATTTCCTTTCAAACAGGTACTTAACCCAGCCACTTCCAACCTTCCCTGGAGAATTATGTCTTTTTCATTCACTGCAAAGGCCACCTTGGAGGATTAGATGTATTACACCGCTATGTCCAGACAAGGAGACAGGGTTCTTGTCTAATATCACATGCAGAAGGAGTGGCAAAAATAAACTAGACCCTCAATCTCATTCTTATACCCCTTCCATATAGCTCCTGTTGGCAAAAAAGTTCTTCAGTACACAAGGAGTTAATCTACATAGTAGGATACTTTCCTTTGTGTCTTCAATATCTTATCTTTTACAAATGTCTGCAGTTTTACCTCTCATGTCTGACTGCCTTCACCTGCATTTGCATTCCATTTTTTAGTTACTCATCTGTCTTTATCACATTAGTTTGCATGAACAAAATTTAAGCAGCTTCAGGCACTTTCTTTTTAATGATTCAGTGAGCTGATTTCAGGTAACTACCAAAATAAGACACATCATTTCATTCACTGATCAATTCTTGAGGTTGAGATACTCTAACGTGAATGCCTGTTTTTCATTTTTTGAGACATTAAACAAGTGTATTTCCAATTGGTGAGATGGAAGATGAGTGTTTTATTCCAGGTACTATCAAATTTCGTCACTTATAAATTCTAGTATTGCCATCCCCAAGTGTTAAGAAATAGCATGTTGGCAAAACTTAAGATTAGCTTCAAAATCAGGAGACTGTGATTCTTTCTGCCTTCTGGTATTGAGGACATAAGGAATGGTATTTCCCAGTTCTTTCTTAACTAGAAGCTTATTTTAAATTTAAAAATGAGAAATTAAAGCCAAAATTTTTGTATATTTAATCTCATGTTCCCTAACTGTTGACATAACAGCTCCCTGTGCAATTGTGTATAAATCCAATTAACAGTTTTAACCTTCAGTCTTCTTTGGCTGCTTCAGTTCTCAGTAGTGGACTGTTCTTTAGCTGTTTTTATTATTTTCTCCTCTATTTTAACTTTTGCTGATAAATTTTGTATTTGCTGTTAATAATGTTTCCTTCTATTTTTGTTCTAATTTTGTCTACTTATTTGAGATTTTCCATACCACCAGTTCTTTTCCTGAATTTATTTTTTTTTATCTTGATTGTTTTAGTTCTATGCTTTCTTTTCCTTTTTAAATGTGTTGATTTCAGTGCCATTCAAATGTATATTTATTGTGAAAAAAAGAACTAAAAATTAGGGAATATCTGTTACTATGAAACAACTACATGTAGCTGCTGAACAATTCAATAACGTTTGAAAGATGAAAAGAGAAATCAAAGACCACAAGTTTAAGCAAGATTTGTGAGCATTACGCTTCTAGTTAGAAAGACTGTGCTAATGCTGCCGTGGTAGAAAAGACTCCGATGTCAGATTATCCCTTGGACAACAGCAGAGAATCCATGTGAGACGGTAATGTTGGAAACAATGCTTAATTAGTTCTGGTGATCACAAAACTACTTATAAGCCAGTTGAGCAGCACATAAATCCACATCTAGATTTTTCATTGTGAACAGTGTAGAGAGAAAGCCTGTGCTCCTAGGAATACGTGTTTGTTGTGCATGGCTGTATGCACGCGCTGTAATGAATACAAATAAACTCAGCACTCAGTTGAAGCAAACGAGTGCTTGTCCCCTGCTGTTTCCTTAATAGCTTTTATTAGTGGTCAGTGATGGCAGTACTTACATTCTTTTCTCATCACAAGAAATTGTTCTTATCTTCTCAATTGGGACCATGTATATACAGCTCATTTGCCACAACCTATCAAGTTGCACAACAGAACAGTTTTTTTCCTTCTAATGATCTAATTCCCATCACAGTACTTCAGCCTCTTTCCTCCAAAATGTGAAATGCAGTATTTTTCTGTGCTTTTTGTTCTGGGAGGTCTACGATAGTTTGGTTTTCTTGAGGAAGGGAGTTTCATTTTCCTTTTTTTCTGGTAATTCACTTTTTGGCTTTTTTTTTTCCACTGTTTCAAAACTCTAAAGACAGATTTTGCACAAATGTGATTTGACACTATTTGAGATAAAAGAAGGAGGTTTAATTTAGCAAGAAACTCATGTTAAGATCCTATAATGAATTCTAGGATAGATATTTCACAGCATCACCAGTCTTCTGGATCGTATCAGCTGTTTTCACTTAATTGGATGTCATGTAAAATCTTCTACAATATTGAAAATCTAGTTCTCCCTATTTTTCCCCTTTCATTTCTTCACCTGCTTTTCAAAGACAATTTGTTATCTCGTTCTCATTTCCATAAAATCTTTAATATACTTATCCTTACAACCACCTTCACAGTTAATTAAATCACAATAGTCTCGTTTTACATATTTTAGAAATATAGAAAACAGATCTACAAAGGATGTCAAGAATTTATCTAGTCCATCTCCCTGTGTTACAGGAAAATTATCTATGTCTGTGAGGATCTTGACAAACATTTATCTAATTTGTCCTTTAAAATTTCCAGTAGTTGACATTCCAGTCTCCAAAATGAATCTGTTCCATTTCTTACCTATCTTTACCATAGGAACATTTTATCTTAATAGAAACCTGAATATCCCTCATCACCTGTTAAGCTCGTTACTCCTTGTCCTAGCTACTAAAGTCTCAAGGGGGTTTCTCTGAGAAGGTAACAGTGCCAAAAGCCGGCCGAAGTGCCCCTACACCAATGCACACAGCCTGCGAAATAAGTAGGAGGAGTTGGAAGCTGCAGCACAATTAAAAAACTATGAGCTGATTGCAATCACAGAGACATGGTGGGATGATTCACATGACTGGAGCACAATGATTGAGGGCTACAGCCTTTTCAGAAGAGATAGGCAGGGAATTAAGGGGGATGGGGAAGGGGGGAGAGGAGTTGCCTCTATGTTAAGAGGCAGATGGAGTGCAAAGTGCTGCCTCTGAGCAACAGCCAGAAAGGCCAACTGTATCCTGGGCTGCATCAAAAGAGAGGTAACCAGCAGGGAGAGAGAGGTGATTGTCCCTCTCTACTCTGCCCTCATGAGGCCCCATCTGGAGTACTGCATCCATACCTGCAGCATCCAGCACAAGAAAGATGTGGAGCTTTCGGAACAGGTCCAGAGGAGGCCACAAAGATGCTCAGAGGGCTGGAGCACCTCCCCTATGAGGACAGGTGGAGGGAGCTGGGCTTGTTCAGCCTGGAGATGAGAAGGCTGCAGGGAGACTTCATTGCAGCCTTCCAGTATTTAAAGGGAGATTGTAAACAGGAGGGAAATCAACTTCTTACCCGAGTATATTGTGATAGAACAAGGGGGAACACTTTTAAACTGAAAGAGGGGAGGTTTAGATTAGATGTCAGTGGAAAATTTTTCACTGAGAGGGTGGTGAGGCACTGGAACAGGAATAGCTATGTGCTAATAAGCATGATTTTTCAACCAGTTCTATGGTGAGTTTAGAGCAATTTTGATAACTTCCTATATCTGTAGTTTTCTTCTGAGAATCATATGTGAGATAGTGCTGACAGACTTGCTAAAGCCTTACTTAAGACTTCTCCATGTGGTGTTTCTAAACTAGCCTCCTCTATACTAATACAACCATCCCAAAACTACCACTCAGATACTGACAGATGTGATGTAAATTAGAGTAGACCTGTAGGCTCACTACTGAACGCTCTCTTTTACAGTGTTTCATTTGGTGGCACTGTATTTTCTTTTGTGTTCTGGTAAGCTTATCACAGATTTTTTTGCAGCTAAAGCACTGAGCTTCACTTCCTATATTATCTTTACTTCCTATACTATCTTTTATAACTTTTGATGTCAGTCTCACAACCATCAGCACTTCGGGTAGAAGAATACATCCTTAGACTTATCTGGAAGTTGTCCTCCATGATTGTACCTAGACAGTTGAGACTAGAGATTTTAAGAATCATTATTAACAGAAGTGTTATATATTTTTCACTTACTTGTATTTGGAATTAATACAGTGATGAATTCATTCTCCATCTGATGACTAAGAAAATTAATGTATAAGCAGTTTATTTCTAGAATCCTCTTTTAACCTAAAATAAGCAGGGGTGGTAACGTGCTCGGGTAACATTACTCATTCGTGACAATTTGAGCTGATTTCAATTTGAGCTATTAATTTCAGCTATAATTTTTCACTAAATTTGTTAGATGACAACCTATATGATAATTAAATATTCTCTATTTTAATAAGTAGGGAACACATGATGGTCAAGACACAATACCTGCAAACTTAGAAACATTTCCTTGGCAGTTTCACTGTTGTTTATATTCTAACGTGTAGGCTTTATTTGCTGTAGCTTATGTCCTCTTTGCATTCTCTTTCCTTTCCAAGTCATTTTTCATGATGAACGTATCTGAAAAGTTATTTGTGCCAGTTTTCACAGTTTTTAAAGCATAAGTGCTGATTCTTCTTGAGTCTGATGAGAAATCATTTTTAATGCCTTTTCCAGATTATTAGAATACATACAAGAAGTATAGTTGCAAAAATTGGCAAGTTATCTCAAGTACCAAGACACGTGAATGTAAGGAAAAAACTACAAATGTCTCCAGCATTTCAGGCTTGAAAAAACCCACGGCAAGTTTACCATTATGCCGAGAGATCAAAGGGCATTCTTGTCATTTTTAGAATTGATCACAGGAGCTTGACACATTTCTCATAAAATAATACAGTGAAAAGAGAGAAACTTTGCCAAAAGTAAATTTGTTTTTATATCGAAGCATTACAAGCTTGAATGTAAACTTTCAGTGTCATTGTAGAGAAGTTGAATAGAATTTATCTATGTCAGTAAATTAATCATGATTGACTAATTGGATTGACAGTGCGGTGCCAGTATTATGATAAGAAAGAGTCCTTGACCTAAATAACTTACAGTGGAAAAGAGACAAATACCATCCTGTTCAAGAGGGTTCTTTTGATTGTGCTTGTATGTGTGTGCATGTGTGCTTCTGTGTGTAATTATGAGAGGGACTGCAGTGCAGGAAAAAAAGGGAATGGAACCTTGATGAAAACAAGGTGAAGGTAACAATGTTGGGAAAAGAAGGGAGGTATAAAAAAGAAGTTAAGATAATCAGTAAAGAGAAAAGAAAAAGAGCAATCATATTGTCTTTGCAAGACAAGATTGATTCAAAATTGGAGAAATTTCTCTTCCCAGACACAGGTTTTTGTGAGTAGTTTCTTCTAGAGGTATGCTGACTTTCTAAAGCTTGCCATTTTCCTACAGGGCTGTGTCTGAGAGATGACATTGCAGTCCTGATCAAAAAGCATTTCTTTTTGAGGAATTATGAATGCATGTCAAATTTGTTGCAAAGTTTCAGCAGGGAAAATGTATTGGTGGAGTAAGAAAGTAAAAACTTGTAGAAAAGAATTTTTCAATTTCCTGTAAGATAACCTTTTTGTTACTGTATACAATAATTAAAAAAGTTTCATGGTTTTTGTTGGGTGCAGGTTAAACACCAAAAAAAAATTACTTATTTTTAAAAAAATCATTTTTGAAATGAGATATCACAGGTAGTATTTATCTTCCCTTTAGTATTTCTTTACTATGTGATGAAAAAAGGGGCATTACTAGAGAAAAAAAAAAAAAAAGGTTTTTTAACTCAATTTCATACCTGGAGGTACTAGATAAACAGCCAATGCCACATTTTTCATCTTCTGCCTTCCTTTATGTAGCAATCCCTATTTTGGTTGCTTCTGCAGTTAATTCCATTTTTTTTTCTGAAACAAAAAGAAATGTTCATCTCAAATGTTTGTCCCCCAAATCTCTCTTGATACTACTTCGATCTTTGTGAAGGTGAGAGCTGTGTATTTCTCACAGGTGCCATTTTGGGAAATATGAACATACAAAAATCACATCGTTATGCCAGTCATAAACAGCATTTGGGAAAAAAATGTATATTAATATTGAGAGTTTCTGAATATGCAAAACAGTCTGGTCCATCGTTTGGCATTAGGGATAAAAACATGCAGTCAGATACAGTCAGAAGTGTCAGTGGTTTTTTCAGAAAGTATCCCAGACATTTATTCTAGCTAATTTTGGACATTTAATAGTAGATTTCAATACATGTTTGTATGGGAGAAAAAGTAAAAATAGTAAGATACATTTGCCTGTGGAAGTATATGCGTGTAAGTGAATACTTCTTGAACAGTGGCTTTACCACAAGGAGATGTTTTGTAAATATTTTTCTTCTTGTAAAATCACAGACCCGCAACCATTGAAAAAGAACAATAATATGTATTTTTTTCTGTTACCATAAAGAACTGGTCACAGCATATAATCAATTTCTTATTTTCTTATTTGATAAAAATTATATTCATTAACCCACTTGTTTTCAGTTTTGAATCATGACATAGTCCCTAAAATCAGTCGTATCCATAAATGCTTCTGATCACAAAGCTTATCAGCAAAACTGAAGGTAAAATGTCGTGAATTTTCTGTTACATGGATTATTGGCTGAGCTTTTGTCTCAGCAAAACAGATTAATTTATTCTCTATTTGGAATTTGGGAATCTGTTTTGGGATTTTCTGTTTCATTTTGATTTTGAGAGAAGAGAGAACATCTTAGCAATATTCCCAGCGACCTGATGAATCAAGTGAGAGGACACTAAATAGCTCCAAGCTGTTTGCATTCTGAATCAGAAGAAAATACATTGCATTGTTTTTGGTAACACAGATAGACATCTAGGTAAGAAAGATCACAATTATTTCTGGATGTTTTGTATTTCTCGTCTTTACTGAAGGTTGGAAACCACAACTGCAGCCTTGGTGATTTTTTTTTCTATAATTTCAGGAACAAAATGCAGCACTACCTACTAAAACAACACTGATTTCTGTGGGTGCTAAGTCTTACTTGTTCTCAGTGTGTTACTGATATTTCTTCTGTACAACTATAGAAAGATGTTAGTATGTGTAATGAGAGGATAATTACAAAATTCACAGAGAATTTTGGTTTCTAAGGCCAAGTATTTTGAGAGCTAGTAGGCACTGTGAGTGCTTTATGATTACATTTACCAACAGCATGACAACATACACTTCAGTGTATTCAAAGGAAAACATAATCAGGTAGCCAAAGGAGAACAATTATCTTTCATACTAATTGGCAAGTTCCTTTTAACCTTTAATTAACTGTGAATTTTCAATAGGTCTGAATCGTCTTGTTAGGCTTCTTGCTGGTAGAAGGTCATGGAAATATCTTTTCTCCTGATTGCACAGACGCAGTATAAATAAAATATAGGTGCATATACAATATATAAGGTCATAGTCCTCATTTGCACTTTGAAGTGCATGAAGTATGAAAATCTTACACTGCTGAAAGTGCTGGTGCTGCCGGGAGTTTTTACTTGTAGCTTCAAAAGAAAATTCAAATAGATTTTGCATTCTCAGTTTGTTTCTGTTGGCACATTTTGATACAATCAGCAGCAGTTACTTGAAAGGCTCAGAACTGATTAGCATAGAGCCTAATATGCCTTCTTTAGATGCCGTCCTAGAGAATATTCCCTGCAGAGCAAAGGTTAAGATGCACAGAAGAAACAAAACACCATTCTCCTGAGTGCTGAGTTATTCAGCATTCTAGAGACTGTTTCCTTTAAGATGTGCTACTCTCTTTTTGGTGAATGGTTTATTATATAAACACAAGAAATGCTACATTTTAAAAACATTTCAACAACAGTATCTCCGCAGACAGATATTTGAAAATGCGTTGTGTTCATGTTCATATCAATTTGTTATACATACCAATGTACTGTATAGATGCAAATTAAATATCTAGGCATAGAGCGGGTAGGAAATGTTGTTAGAAAAGAAATGGTTTGGATCAAAACCTCTTGCTACACAAAATCTTGCAGTTGTAGAGGCAGTACTAGCAGGACCTCAAACCACTCCTGTCATATGGGTTACTTTTTTTTTTTCCTGTAATTAAATAAAACAGATGATAAAGCAATATACATTATATGTGGGACAAATAGCTTCATGTTTCCAGCCTTGGCCAGGCTTCAGTTAAAAAGGACGTGGAGAATCCTGTGACTTGCACAGTGAGAACTGTGTCCTCAATATCTTGCTTGTGATCAGCTTTTTCTTTTTGTTGTGTTTTTGCTTTCAAATTGCAGTGTCATTATGTAACTGATTGCATTTAAGTATCTTTGTGCAAATCATAGTCATACTTATTTCCTACTTCCTTGCCAAATTCTGCCTCTGAGACATCATTTCATGTTTGAAACATTGACCACATATGCATTCTATGTTGTCTTGCACCAAGTTATTTACAGCATCCCATCAGCAAAAATCAGGTGACCATATCTTTGTTTTAGTGGAGTTTCTGATTACATGAGGCATAAGGAAGAAAGAAACTACAATTTGGTATGTTACCCAAATTGCTATTTCTTAGACATTCACCCAGATATATAGGGGTCTCAAGAGAAATGGTCCAGTCTCATACACAGCAGAAGGCAAGTCCATGATGCATGAAGAGGAGAAAAACAGAAGATTAGACTAACTGTGGCTTCCCTTTTTCTTTCTATACGTATCTGGAGACTTACTTGTTCTCACATCTCCCTCATTTACTACATGCGTAACCCGGATGAATTACATGAAGAAGCTTTTCCACTGCACTATAGGTGACAAAAAATATTTTGATTTTATAAGAACATTTAAACATTTAAAAATAACTCACTGGCATACTGATTCCCAAAGTACCGTTGTGCAAAAATTCCTACTTTACTACTGCATGTTAATTAATGTTAGTAGTAGCATTACAATAGTTCCATAAAATGAGAACTTGCAATAGGACACTTTACCACTGCAAAATACATTGGTACCTATAAGAAAAGATTGATTTTTTTCAGCTAATAAATGTTTGATTCTCATAAAAATAATTTAATAGAGAAAAAAATAATTCTGATAAAGTAAGATTCTGAGAGCATTTGAGCATGTCTGTAAAATCTAAAAGGCATACTTCAACAACAAGAAATCTGTTATTTCTGTCTGCATGCTCCTTTCAGAACAAAGCATCTTCAAAGTGCCAGATAGACATACAAGTAGGAAGAATTCATGAGCACCTAGGAACATTATTTTACAATCTTTTATTTGAAAAAGATATAAGACGTTTAAGATTCTGACCATTATGATACTCTTCAACACCTCAGTTCTTTTTCAAATCATAGTTTTCCAAGGAAAGCAAAGAGATAAAGAACAGAGTATTCGTCATTTTTACTATGCAGGCTGATTGCTGTAATGGTTCTCTGGAGCACTTGTTTGGCTGGGAGACATCTGCATTTGGCAGGAGGAGCATTATTGGTCTAACCTTTGCCTAAGCTTTGGTGCATGTGCTAATTTTATTGCTTTGTTGCATTTGAAAGACTCCAACTATATTTACGACATCCAATGCACTCACTTTTCCCTGGCCATTTAACAAAATAGGACTAGGAAGAACAAGTTCATTAACTTCCAAGAATAGGTATATCTGCTCCTTACTAATTTCCTTTGAAAAATTGGAGCACCTTTCCTTCAGGATCTGAGAACCTTTGTTTCTAATAATAGCTGTTGTCTGCGTAGATATGAGTACTAAGAATTTTGTTTGTAACCAAGACTAGTGATGTCACTGTTTTACCTGGCAAAAATTGTCAATCTTTTTATTTCCTTCCCACAATAAATTTCAAGCGGGAAAAATGTTATTTTATCTCAAAAGTTATTATACTCTTTTACCATTCTGTGCTTACTGTGGATCAACCTGAGAGTTTAAAGGATTGCTGCAGCAGCAGCTGAAAAAGAATGCTGTAGGCCCCTATCATGGTGTAAGATGGAACAACGCTCCCTATTTTGTTCTGTTGAATGAAGATTCGTAAGCTGGAACATATAAATCCTACTCCACATCTCTAGATGCTCCCAGCTAGCTCTGCCTGTCAACTACCTCCTGGTTAATACAGCTCTATCTCTTCCATAAAATTAAAAGACTACAAGTTTACTTTCTAAAGGTAGAGGCATATGAGGATGCATCAATGAAATGAAGCTATTTTCAGATTTCAAACGGTTGTCAAAATAACTTTTCTTTTTATATATGATTCCTCTTCGTGGAAGTACCTGTGACAAAATTGACCATAAATAATTGTCTGAAGAAGTACTAAAAGTTCTTCTGTTTGGATTTGGCAAATTGCTATGAGAAAAATGTGGCAGTTGCTTCAGTGCAAATTTTTTTGTCAGGCCCAAATAATTTATTAAATTGGCTTTAAAAAGTCACAGACAAAGAGGTGAATGAAATACAATTTGAAAGTCAGAGAGAATATAGTAATCACTTATTACTGCCTTTACTTGCCTTTGGCACTGGAAAGCAGGTCTTTATAGCATTAGTAAGTAACTGTCCTGAGCCCTGAGATATGATCCTGCAGTGAGGGCAAACAGGCTGAACTTATTTTGGAAGCAGTTCATCACACAGCTTGTGACTGTTATTTAGTCTTTTCTAAAAATGATTTGCAGCCTGTACTTTTTCTTATACAGTGAGACAGAAGTACTTGTCCCTCACGAGACTTTTTGAGCTGTTCCCAAACCATTAAGTCAGGGGTCTAGAGCAGAAATGATTTCTGTTAGGGATAGAATCATAGAATGGTTCAGATTGGAAAGGTCCTTAGAGATCATGTTGTTCCAACCCCCCTGCCATGGGCAAGGACACCTCCCACTAGACCAGGTTGCCCAAAGCCCCATCCAGCCTGGCTTTGAATACTTCCAGGGAGGGGGCATCAACGACTTCTCTGGGCAACCTGTTCCAGTGTCTCACCACCCTCACAGGGAAGAATTTCTTCCTTATATCCAGTCTAAATCTACTCTCTTCCAGTTTATAACCATTACCCCTTGTCCTGTCACTACCTGTCCTTGTAAAAAGCCCCTCCCCAGCTTTCCTGTAGGCCCCTTCAGGTCCTGGAAGGCTGCTATCAGGTCCCCCCGCAGCCTTCTCTTCTCCAGGCTGAAGAGTCCTAACTCTCTCAGCCTGTCCTCATAGAGGAGGTGCTCCAGCCCTCTGATCATCTTCATGGCCTCCTCTGGACCCGCTCCAACAGCTCCACATCCTTCTTGTGTTGGGGGCCCCAGAACTGGACACAATACTCCAGGTGAGGTCTCATGAGAGCAGAGTAGAGGGGCAGAATCACCTCCCTCGACCTGCTGGCCACGCTTCTCTTGATGCAGCCCAGGATGCAGTTGGCCTTCTGGGCTGCAAGCTCACGCTGCCGGCTCATGTTGAGTTTCTCATCAACAGACACCTCAAAATCCTTCTCCGGACTACTCTTAAGACATTATATCCACTATTACTAAATAGTTACTTCTTGACACTGTGGAGCAGGTGGGAAGCAGAACAGATCTTTCCTGTCTCCTCCTTTGATTTCTGTAAAATGATTAAGAGTTTGGACTAATGAAAATTCCTCTGGTATTTATAAAAAGTGTAGGGCTAATACGGGCTGGTGTCCATCTACCTGTACAGGTCTCTAGCAACAGGATGGAGTAGTGGTCTCACAGGGTGCTATGGAAATACTGAACTGCAAAATCTTTAAGATTCCCAAACATGATTAATTGCAAAGTAATTTAACTATGAAAGTCTCTTTTTCTCATGCTGGGAGGGAAGTCAGGACTCAGAATATCCTCATTGAAAACCTGTGAAAGATATGAGAACATTTTTCACCTTCAGCTTTCTTGCCTTTGGGCTTAGCCTTCTATATTTCTCCTTCAAGAGGTAGCATGTTGGATTTAAACAAGCAAACTGTTACAGAAATCAAAGTTGATAAGCAAAGTGTGATACATCCTAAAGTAAACAACTGGATTTGATTTAGCAGTTAGTCTGATTGCATAACACCTCATTAGGAAAAAAGAAACCCTCAAAAATTGAGGAACCTTTTTTTTTTTTTTTTAATCTTGCTTTGTCTTCCCCTTTAAGATACGTGATTATACTTCTGCTTCAGAAAGCATCAAACAACAGGTCAAAAAACACCAGGTGGTTCAGCTTGCTTTTGTCCTAGTCTATGTTTAAGATTTGGAGTGTTTTGAACTAATCGAGTGATCATTAGAGCTGTTTTCTTTGCATGTCACTCTAAAAGACTGGCTGAGAGTGCTACAAAATGCACTTGCCAGCTGAAAATTAATGAATTATAAGGATTGTCAGTGATGGTTTGTAAAATATAATTTGCTGGTTATAGCTATGTTAATCTACTTTGTTACAGCTTGCTTTCTGTCTCTAAAGCATTCTCTAGCGTTGTTTCTTTTACAGAGATTCCTCTCAAACAAAGTAATACTTCCTTATTTTTCTTTGGAAGGAGGCTGCTTCAGTAACGTAAAAGTGGCTAGTGTCCTGAAGGAAAAGATTATTTAAAGATGTTGATGTGTTGTGAGATGTGAAACTTACTTCTTTCAGTATTGTACTTTTTCAGCATCATAAATGTTTCTATTATGTGAAAATAAAACTGGACCATATTTCCCAATGTTATCTGGATTGTACGTGGCTGGCCAAATCTAAGGCTTTTTATATTTGTTTTCAGTATCATCACCTTGAGAAAACTAACAGATAGCAATTTCAAACAAGGGAAATTATTGCCAAAAAACAAGTCTGATTGTTTGCTTTGATGTTGTAAAGGACTCCATTCAGTTGAGACTATGTCAATGCAATGCACCCATTAGAGAAGGGCACGAGTGGGATTGCTGGAAAAAACTCCGAATCAGTTTCTGGCTCTCAGAGTGCTCTCAGACTCTTTCCTGTGTAAGGATGTGTAAGTTCTGCTTGAAAAGGTGCAAAGATGCTGCTACATTTTGAGGATTTTATTAGGAGCTGCTTAAGTACGCTTAGACATAGAAATCATGACCTCTTTATTATTCTCTTTCCCCAGTGCTTTATACCAATAGAAACCTTCTTTTTCTGCAGAAGTACAAGTACTAGCATCAGTTCTCAGAATTCAGCTCTGACAGACAGTCACTCACTGAAGTTTTCACTCAAATCAAAATCATGCTTGTAATAAGCAAAAGTTAAATGTGAAATTTGTTGGAAATAGGAAGATCTGGACATATTCAGTTTTGATAAAAATGAACCCCTGGTTTACAATGGAAACCAACAGTATTTTAAGGAGATTGTGGCTGAATTTTCTGAAGGCTGTGAAGTTCTGCTAAATTTTCATGTACTCAAAGGTAGACAGAATATTCAACAGTATCTGTAAAACACAAACACTGAGAACTTGTAGAAGGGTAAATTCATGATTCTTCTGCTTTCATTGCACACTCTTCTCCATGATTTTACCTGTGCAGGAAATGTGGATTCAAAAATTGAAGATTGATAGTGGATAGACAGGAAAATGAATTAAAAATATTTTATAACATATACCTGTTGCAGCCATTAACAATGATTATTCAAAGCAAAACAGCAGCATCTTTGTTCAAAACACGTAAATGTTATTGTGTGTGAGCAGATGCTTTTACTTATCTTTTTAACCAGGCAGTGGATATTAGGACACTGTTCATTGTTGTTTTCAAACTGAATAAACAGTAGTTGGAAATGTTTTCAGAATTTCAAGGTTGTGCATTTTTCCTGTGTTTACCTGAATCTCCAAGCTCATTATCTCACTTGGCACTCAGGATCTAGGATAAAGATGATTTTCTTTCTTTATTTGGAGTTTTAGCTGTCACACATTGTAGTAGATATGAGTTATTTGTCAACGAAGCACAGGAACAGCGTAACAGTGTTGACCAGTTAAAGCTGGTCCGAGACAATTTATTTCATCTTAGTTTGTTTTCACTTTCCCTTAATACTTGTAGCAAATCTCCTAACAAAGGCTGCTGGTGGTAGAATATTACAAAAGTTCAGAAGCACCCTGAGACTTTGGATGCTATAAATCTCTCAAGAGGTCCCTTTTCATATTTCGTTTCTTCTTATCCATGGAAAATTTTGAAATTCTACAATGGACACTTTTTTTCTTGCAGTGTTTTTTTCAAAGCTATAAGCAACAAAATTCTTTGGATAGATTTGATCAACTGTATTGCTTGAGAGATTAGTGTTTTATCCGTAACTTTTATGATATTTGATTGACCTAAGTTATTTATCTAATTACTTTGAACTATTTTTTCCTCTTCCGCCATCAGTTTAGACTGTGAGCTTTTTGATGCTGTAACTGTCTGTATTGAAGTGCTCTGTGTGTTTGTACAATGTCTAGCACACAGAGAGGCCATTATATTATTATTTAGGCATGACTCCAGCGCAGATAATAACAACAAAGACTCAGCTGGCTTGCCAAGAAAGTGCAAAGCTGTCAGCATATTCTGTTTTGCAACTGCTAGGAAACACTCTCAAAAAGTTTAAATCAGATTAAGGTACTGTAGAAAGTTTAGGGAGGTTATGCTATCGTTATTCTCTAATTGTGAGTTAAAAATGCTTTGTTAGGAGGAATAAGCTTCCAATACCTTACAAATGGGAAAAAAATCTTCAGTTGAGTTGCCAGAAAAAGCCTCTCAACTGTATAGAATCATATAAAGAAAAGTAAAAGAAAATCCAGAGACAGGAGACCACACTGCTGCATAGTCTTTGAACATTCAATAATGTTAGTGCCAGACTTCCCTACCTCAGAGTGCCAAATTGGCACTTACTGTAATCCTCCCCTTTCCTAGTGTTACACAGTCAAAAAAACCTGGAATGAGTGGAAAGTATTCATTTATCTCTGGGGAAGTCTGATGCCAACATTTAAAAGGAGGATAAGGTGGATGCAAGTCTAAGGGAAAAAAAGAAAGGGGGAATAGAAAAGAGAGAGAAAGAAGAAAATACAGGCAAAAGAAAGGGAAAAAAGAGAGTGCAAAAACATGGAAAAGAGGTAACGTACAAGAAGATTTACTCTAGAAGTAATAGCTAAAGTCAAAGGTTTGCCATCAGTTCTGAACTGCTTAAAAATTGCATCTTGTCTCAGAGTCATATTCTGTCCTGAGTGTTCAAGCAATTGTGGAAAAGCAAAGCTCCCCTTGGCAGAAATTCCCCGTTGAGTTATATTATATGTCCTAAACAGAAGACTTTTTTTTCATAAAGTTTCTGTCATTATGATGTTTTACTCAGTACCAGTTTTGAAAATCAAGAGAAAAGAGGAAAAAGTAAAATGCAAGTAGACAAAAAAACATGCTCCTGAACAAAAAATATGAAGGCTATTCCTATCTAAATATGATTACCAAAACCAACGTGACTGCATAGTTGTCTTGCCAATGGTTACCACTGGAAATAGCTGCTTAGATAAGAGTGGAACTAAATATGTGTATTAGGGTAGCATGTCACCTTCTAGTACAACAGTTGAAAACCTTATGTAAGAGCACCTTACACATTACCTATACTTCAGCTGTTAGGCCTACCGCTTGCATGTGAGGAGACAAAAGTGTAAGCATGCAGAATCAATCTGGAATCTCTTCTCTTAGTCTGCTGGGCATTAAATGCACTAATCAGTCATCAGGGATCTAGGATTTCTCCTGAGTGATCAAAGCTTGCTTCTGAAGAAAAGGAAATCTTTCTTTTATATGCCAAAGTAAATGTAGGAGAAATATCATTCCTGACTTTCTCAAACTGTCTATTATGATGCTTTGAAACAAGGTATTTTACATTCTGCTGAGAATCAGACCGCAAAATGCAATGCATTCTTACTTTTTTCCTTCACAGTAACTCAAGATTTGAGTGCCTCTATGTTCCATAAAGGGTAGTGGCCTCCACGACACACACACAGCACTCCCTCTGTTTGTGGATGAGACATGCCAATTTTTTGAGTCCATCAAGCTGTAAAGGACTAAACCGATGCTCAAAATAAGAGCAAACAGAATATATGAAGGAAATATCTATGTGCGTTATGTAATTACATGTTTATTCATGTTTACAAATAATTCCATAGATTATTTTGGCATTTTGTTGGAGGAAAAAAAGAATTTCCACCACAAAAGACCAAAAAAAACCCTCTTTTCTTCTAATCAATAATTATTTCTTACCTTTAATTGGAAAATTTTAAAGAATATAGTTTCTGAGAAAAAAAAGTTGTTCTATCAAAAGTCAGTTTTCTATGTAAGACTAAGGCTTTTGATCTGACTTGAATGATTAAATTAATAAATCGTTGAGATATTGTGTGTCCATCACACACAGATGCGTGTATCCTCTCTCTGCTTTCTCTGCGTTGACTCATGTAAGATGTCTGCCAGAATGTTTCCAATTTTAATTGTTTTGGTGATTCGCTGTTACTTTTTTGAGGGGGAGAAAAATGACCAGAAAAGCTTCACAGAGTTGTTTTAATAGGGGAAAAGATGGCGGAGATGTGTCTAATAAATTGCTGTGGAAATGTTCAAATTCAGCAGCAACCTGAACTTAAATGAGAAGGATTGCATCTTTGATGAGACTGTTAGCTCAATGTTAGGAATTGTGAGTTTATTTTATAGAATTAGTAAACTTCTCCATAAGTGCAATTGTCACATGGTAAAGGCCGAACTCCTCTTTTGGTAGGTAGGAAGTCCCCAAAAAAGTGCATCCAGAGCATGTTTGCATTTGCCTCAAATTAATCTAAACAATCTTTTTTTTTTTTTTTTTTTTTTAGTAAGTACAAATAAGAGCGATGCAAAAATGATAAGAAACTTTTTAAAACAAATACTTTCTAAATTATGTGATAATTATGTTTCTTAGTAAAATAGGAAGAGGCGCAGCTGCCTTTTGTCCTTCATTTCGTGATTTCAGTGCTCAGACAAAACTCATGCAGTTTATGGAAATGATTAAGACTGTTCCTCAGTATAAATACCAACTGGCTGCAAAGTATGTAAGGTAATTGAGGAAGAGGAATTAATGCAAAATGGCAACATAGATCAACTGGAATGCCATTTAGTTCCAGGGCAGTCTGGGTTCTTGATTAAGACTATGCTTTTTTATTCTAAGATCACATGGTCTTATATGCAAAGGATCTGTTACATTATATGTGGCACACCTCTCACTGCTCTGTATCATTCCTTTTACAAAATTTCTGTTCAGCACTCTATTATATTTTATTCTCTTCTGAAATCAAAGTTTTAATTCTGGGCATATGGCTGGTACTTAAAAAGAGGGAAGGGACAGAAAAGATCCTCAGTAGTTACGCTTCTTCTGTCGCTGTTCTTTTTGGCAAGGGAAGTCTTTACAGGTGATTGAAATAGTTCACTTTGTGCAGGAAATTTGTAATATTCCTGTTGCTTTCTGCATGCAGAGGACAAGCTGCTGCCAGCTATACAGCATCGTTTACTACAGCTTCAGGGACTTGAGTGATTTCCATCCATTCAGATTGGTCTAAACCACGGAACTGTTCCCATCTCCAGCATTTGTAGTGCCCTTATCACAATAGAGTTGCCGAAGGCTGTATGAATTACAAGCTGTTTCTCATGTTTATTGATGGACTGGTATTTAGGAAAGGATCAAAATAATAATTTCCATTGGAATCTACCTTTTTTTCCTTCTTTCCTTTCTTCCTCCTTCCCTCCTTCTCTACTTCTCTCTCCTATTTTGTCTTATTTATTTTCTTCCTTTTCTTTCTCTTCCTTCTTCTTTTTTACCTTCTTATTTTTCTTTTCCATTTTTGAGGGGATGGAGTGAGGATAAGGGGACATGTAGAGCTCAGTTTCTAAATGTGAGACCTCTGGCAGAAGGAATTGAAGTAATTGGATCGGATTAGACAAACCAGCAGAAGAAAGTCACATTCCATGAGGTTTTTCTAGCATTGAGTGAATAGTAATCATAGAAGGATTAGTGCAAATCTAAGATGTGGTCCACTCTGAATACTTTTCACCGTATATAAACAAAAGCAAGATGTAATATATGCTATTTAAACTTCTTTTTATCTATAATAGATTTCTTTTATAGCTGCAGTAACTTGAAAAAATCCTGCATGGTGAGAAAGCACTCTTGCTGTTTTTCAGTAAAGAATTATACCTTTTAAGCTTTAATTCTAAAGAGACTCTAAGGAGAGCTTAATTTAAGATACTTATTCTAGTTTTAAATTATGTCCACCCTCTTTTAATCTTTTTTTTCTTTTTATTTTTATTATTATTATTATTATTTTTATGTACATCAGAGAAGAAGAGAGAAATATTTTAAAATGGTAAGTTCAGGGTTTTTTTTAATGGTTTATGGTATCCATATTTTTTGTGATTTCTGAAGACTTCCAGCTTCCCAGCTATACCTGCTTTTGGCCACATTGTTAAAAGTGACTTGCAAAGCTAAAATTAAGCTAAATTTGAACTCCAGTTTTTAATTAACTGCATCTCTAGTGACCACATAAGGACATTAGCCCAGAGTAGCTCTTAAAAGTCCTTTAAATAAAATGTTTTTATTATCAATTCAGCTTCAATCTATTAATGTGTTGCAAAGATTACTTTGGATGCACTATCTGATCATATCATACATATCAGAAGAATAAAGATTTACAATGAGCTGTAGTTCACAGGTGATTTTGTGGGGAAACATGAAGTAGTGTAGTGATAGATGAATAAAGATCATGCTATGGTTGTGATTCCTTGTTCCAACTTCATTTTTTGAAGTATTGGAATAGTCCATAATTGGATTGCCTTTATTCCCAAATGGCCTCTGCTTTAGCTTCGTTTCCATGTACTTGGTTTATTAAAACTTGTGCTGTGATTTTGGTTTCCCTCTCCTCTCTGTATCATAAGATAAATGAAATAAGAATTAAATCAACCAGCTTACCATATTATGGATTTACTAAGAGTAACAAACTTTTATTACTTAAGCATAAGCAAAACACTTTTCATCCCTGAAAACTATTCATAAACTGCTCCTGTAAAATCCTGCCATTCTAACCTTTCAGTGTCCTGTTATTTGAGAGATTTCAGGTGGATTTTGTTCATGTTGAGCCAGACGACCTTCTTGACTCTTGCTATTGCCTGTAATTGTTCATCAGGTTTGAATTAATTTCAACCCGTGAATTTTCTTTGATCATGTTTCTTAAAAGCCTAGGGTTCTATGATTCATTAATTTTATGGACACTATGGGGTTGTAATTGGGATCAACATTTGGGCCAGGATTTTGTAGACAGGAAACATTCATCACTTCCATAGACTCATAGAATGGTTGGAAAGGTCCTTTAAAGATTATCTAGTCCAACCTCTTTCATTACAATCCTTTTCCAAAGAGGGCCTGGAAAATGTAATGGAGACTGAAAACGATTCAAGGTCTTTGTGTTTGTGGAACAGGTAGAGGCTGTGATTTTGAATTACTGTTTTGAGATAAACTTCTGTTAGATCAGTTAGTAGAACTGGAAGAAACAGACAAATTCTTCAAATACACAAATACTTCTTCCATCTTAAATCAGGTGATGCAGACTCAAAGCTAAGAACAGATGAGAGAACAAATGTCCTAAGTTTAATATTTGTTGCTTGTATCACCTGAAAAGTAGTTGAAAGGTACTGTAGAGTAGAGGGAATCTTATGATGAGGAAAAGCTAAGTTGTTCTACCTAGGAAGCATAATATTTGATCAACCTATGAAGACCAAGTGCATTAATAGAGTGGGATGATAAACAATATTGTCTTCCTACAAGGAAATGAGGAAGGGCAATAGGCCAACGTCTTACACATTCAAGGTCTGTTGAGCTTTCAGTAAGCTGAAGGGAACATCAGTGTTTGTTGATAGACTGATAAGCCAAATAAGATGTGACTTCTTATGTTAGGAAAAAGAAAAACTGAAATAAACAACATATAGAACAAAAAGGATTCACAAAGAAAATAATTTTCAGTGTTATGAGCACATAACTCACAGCCAGAAAAAGCAGTACAACTGCTACTGCTTCAAAAGTGGAAAGATTTGCTACTGTTGTAATACAATCAGAAAAGGCATTTACTTTGACTGAAGCTAGGGTAATTGCCTGTCTAGGTAGAAGAACAGGGTGCTACCCAATACGTTGCATTAGCAACATGAAAAATATTAATACAGTGTTACAACCTTTCATTTGTGATCTCTGGTGCCACTTCTGATGAGAGGTCTAAGGCATGAAAACTTTCCACCAACTCTGCTTTGATCAAGAGATGTTTCTACTGTCTGTATGTATCAGACTTTTGCTATAATTGGCCCTACAAATTTTGTTCACACTTCAGCTGTGCAGAATATGTAGCACACCGGTAACGGGCTGTCTTGTGTTGATAACAAGCTTTTTAATAAATCACTCATCCTTTCTATAATAATAAGACTTTCTGTTGTGTTTTCTTCTCAAAAGTAAAGAGGAAAAATAATTCTGCCACCTGTATTGTCATTTTCTTGTCTGTTTCATTTTCATTCTTTTGTGGCATGACATGATGAAACATAAGATAGAAAAACTGCCATTTCTATTTTCTTGCTCTCTATATGGCACACTACCGTTGTTCCAGAAATCACAGAACCAAAGAGGGATTCAACTGGAAGATGTGGAAAAAGGGGCAATGGTGTGCAGATTGGCCAGAGAGAGTTAAAGAAGCAAATAAGATTACAGTAGGCAAAAATATGAACAACAAGCTGTTCAAATGTTAAACAATATTTTGTAACTCAAAAATATTTCATCATGTAGCTTTTTTTTATAGTTATGAATGGGCCATTAAAAATGTTTAAGTTCTAAGTACATCTTATTGATTACTTAAGCTTCAAATTTTAGTGTTTAGAACACTCAAAAGCTGTCAGTCTAGTGCTTATGGAAAATGTAATAATATCAGCACAATTTGTCCACAGAAAAAATACAGAAGTACAAATTCCGTATGTGAACACACTGTCATTGTGTTATTTCAAAATTCCTACACAGATTAAACATCTTCATTTAATTAGATAATTTCATATTGAAACGAATCACAGTAAAAGACAGATGTCAAAATTTCAGTTTCTTCCATTCAGTTCAATGTGGCAATGGAGTATCAAGCCCTGTTTAAAGATCAATAAGATATATAATAATACTTTTTATAATGTGGACAGGTAGGTATCTCCATTAAATTTTGTTGCTGTGTGACAGATGACAGCAGAGGGGCAGTCTGACAAAATGGCATCTGACATGGAAGTGCATATGAAGCAAAGGTGTTTGAATTGAATTGAAGGTGAATTGAATTCCTCCATGCAGAAAAAATTGCACCAAGTACATTCATCAATGCTTGCTGAACATTTATGGAGACTAAACAGTGGATATGAGCACAGTGAGGTGGTGGGTGGTACCTTTCAGTAACAGTGAGAGACATGAGAGACAATCTATGTTCCAGACAGCTATTTATAGTTTTCACACCACAAAATGAAGAGCATCTCAATCAGCTTATCTGCACAAATTGTTGGATTACAACCAGGGAACCGTGTATGGCGCTGAATATTGGCTTCAATGAACTGGAAATGATGGTGACAACACTGGAATATTACAAAGAATTGCACCAGGTGTGTCCCACAAATGCTCACACAGGAGCAGAAAAAATACCACGTGCGAGTTTGTCAGGACCTATTGAACCAATGTGAGGCTGAAGGTGACAGTTTCCTGAATTGCATCATTACTGGTGATGAGACGTGGTGTCAGCCCTACAAGCCAGAGTCAAAATGGCAGTCCATGGAGTGGCAACATGTAAGTTCCCCATCAAAGACAAAGCTCAAGATGCAGCTCCCAGAAGGTAAAGTGATGTGCGCTGGCTTTTAGGGTAGGAAAGCAGTGATCCTTCTGGATTTTCTGGAACCCAGACAAGCCATCAACTCTGACCACTATGTTGCTACACTGAGTTGAAGGCTCGAATTTCCAGAGTTTTCCTAGCAATGACACGGTCATGGCAGCTGTGAAACAGTGGGTCACCTCTGCTGGTGCAGAAGATTTTTGCAAGGGCAGCATGCAAGCTCTTGTTCATCACTCGCAAAAATACGTAGCTAGTGTTGGTGACTATGTTGAAAAACAGTGTTTTGTAGCTGAGAATTTGCTCTATGAAATAGTGTTAAATAGTGTTATTATGCTCTTTGCATCTGTTATCATTTCCATGGAAATAAATAGGAGGCATTACTTTCAGGACGACCTACATATAATTCCACAGTGTGTACCTAGCCTTCTGTATTAAGAAATATGTCTCTACATTCTCCACTCTGTATTTTAATTAATACTGAAATGTTTTGATGGAAGAAGAAATGCACTCCGGTTGCATCACATAAGCATCAAAGCATCCAGATGTGGAAGATGTCAGAAGTTTGGGTTGGTATATCTGGCGTTATCCTGAGGCTATGAACAGTGTTTTCAAAGATGGACAGGTAGGCAGTGGGATTTTGAACATCTTAAAGGCATGTAAATTCAGTAATAAAGGCTCTTTAAAAATACCCCTCGGCATTATTTACCTGCTTAAAGAGCACTGAAAATCAAGATTTAGAACATATGGGCCCTGGATATATTTATTTCTTCCTTTCCAACTATGTCTTCCATCTCTTAGTAGCTGTAGAATTACACTAAGAGCTGAAATTTTTATGTGTAACATCAGTAAGATTCTTTCACTGCAGTTTGAAAAATAATGCATCCATGACACAATTTAAGATGGAATACAAGCCTACTGTGAGTAAAGAATTTTTGGTATATAAGGCACTTTAAGCATCCTAAGTGCAATTTAATGGCTAAAGGAGCATTGATTAATCTGATATTCCAGAAAATGTTAATAAAACAATACCAGTATTACCTTATTGAATGCAATTTTTCTTAAGTCACAATGACGAATAGAAGGTTTGAGGAGCTGTACAGTTTTAGGAATTTGGATTTAGGACAACATACAGCACTTGGGAACTCTTCTTTGTCTTCAGTTTCTATTTAGATTATAGTTGTATGATTAAGTAACAAAGTTTTATAAACTAAACTGTATGCCTTTGTGGAAACAAGGAACATCCAGCAAATCCCTTAAGAAATTTTAATTGAAATAACTGAAACATTGAAACCTCCTTTATGAACTTTTATAAATTCCACGTTCTTCAAATTTAGTTTGCATTCCTTGCTCCAAGATCTACTTCAATATTAATGTCAAAGAGGATGCTGGCATTTATGTCATCTGTTGGATTCCTATTAATCTCCAAGGAAGAGGCATTAGTGGCCAGGGAGGGATTGCGAATGAATCTGTATCTTTTCCAATTAAAATTTTCATCACTTCTCCAATGAAAATTACTGCTGACTTTCTTTCTTCATACTAAAAAGGATGTTAAAGCCTTCTTTCCTATCATTTTATCTCAAATGCAAATAATCGTTTCTTCTTGTCTCACAGAAAAGTTCATCCCTTGAATCTATATAAAAGAACACTGACAACAAAGGAGTCTAAATCTGGTGCTGAGGCTGCTTTGAAAGAGATTGTTTTATTCCTATAGTAGTGCCTTGATTAGATATTCCTTTTCAGACAGGTGTTATGAATCCAACTCCAAAATACATGAAATGCATTTCCAGACATTGCATTTTCTACACCCTCTGCTCTTCTAGGTGGAGTACTGTCAAACCATGAATTTCCTGTTAAAACAGTTGAAGAAACCCTTATTCTTTTTTAATTATTATTATTTTACTCTTCAGACATTAAAAAGAAAATGCACAAGTATCCAGTAACCTTTAGAAGATATGATCTTTGTGAGAGAGAAAATCATGTATTAAAAATTCTTATATATGAAGCCTATAATTCAGTTTGACTGACATCAAATCATACTGACTGTTGCTCTTTAAGAAATACACTACCCTCAACAGTAACATCATTGATGGATCATAGGAATAAGACTGTAATAGTTAGTTAGATTGCAACAACAAAGCACATCTGGGAAACATTTTCTGGAGTCCAAGTAAGATGGATAAAAATCAATATTGCCTGTTGACTTCATAGCTATTTCATTCTCCATTTGCCAACAAGCCATAAATTGGTGCTAGAATTAGAATTCTGACATATCATTAGTCAGAGGAATAAATACGAAATAACTTGATGAGCCTTGGTATAAGAAACACAGTTTCAAATAAAAAGTCATTCCGTATGTGTCATTTCTTGCTAGGGTTTTATATAATTCAGCAAATTGTATCATAAATTTTGGCAAAAGGTACAGTGGAGCTGTAAACTTAATTTTTTTTTTGAGGGAAAAGCTCAGAAGACAAGATTGGTTCCATGTCACACAGAGTAATCCTACTTTTTGTGCTTTTATATGCATTTAAATATTGTTTTCAGTAATGACTGTGTAATTCTAGGAGGGGAGGTATCCTCCTAATTTAACACTTTAAGGTTTCAGTATTTCACATCTCTGTTTTGATCCAGCTGTCCAATCAGTCTTTCAATCTACATGGCCATTCTTTTGTTCAGCCAGCTACAGTCAGCATGTTAATGGGATGATATCAGTAGTGAATTTGGTTCAGTGAAGACAAGCAAGAACTTTGCTCTGAGGATTGTGTTCTTATTCACCCATTTCACCATATTTTATGATTTGCCCTTCTCTAATGTCAGTAATGAGCAGGCATCATTTAACTACACAGTCCAATACTGAATGAAACATGCTCGCTCACCAAGTAGCATACTACTGTAGGACTGACTGGATAAGGGGTTAGTACATTTCAAGGGTAGAGGGATGCTTCATAAAGTGTCCTTTCACTTTGATCTTGCTATAGACCAGGGGTAATTGACAGAACAGCAGCAGATACAGTTCAAAATGGCAATGGAAAGGTTTTTCACCTGCTCCATTACTTTCCTCTTTCCTCTATTCCCTTCCCAGGAACCACAGATTTCCATTAACTACAGATCTGGAATGGCTCTGCTCTTCTGCTGTTTCAAGCAAGAGAGAAGAGCTTCAGATGAATGGAGGAAATGGAGAACGCAATCAGAATCCCGCTCCTTTCCTCCTGTTGTATAAGGGAGACTGCTCAGGCAGCACAGTTGAACTCTGGCAGATGTAGGAAGGAGAATAGCAAAGGTAGAGCCTCAGCAGACTGGAATACTAGACAAGAAGAGAAAATTGTAGGACACCTGAGTATGACAATAGGTACTTCGGTAACAATACCTTCATCCTCAGCATTTTCTTACTGCTTTTCTCCTATACATGCATTGTGTTATATGCATTTGACTTGCAATGTTGTCATTGTAACAGTTTAATCATCCACCATAAACTGTTCCCTGCTTGAAACACATCTTTTACCCGTCCCTGGCCTACGGGAGGGAGAGAAGCAGCAAGTGCTGTTTCTGGCTTCAATGTACATGTGTACAGATTGTCCAAGCAGCAGAACTGTGTTATGCTCCAGCAAGTAGCCTTCCCTTAGTGAATTTCTGCTTTTGTCGATGGAAAGGAAGTAAGTACTGTTAGCTTAAAAAAATAATGGCATTGAGGAAAATAAGCAAATAAATGTAAAGATTAGATGGAGGAAACAACAGTCATGTATAAAGCTTTTGTTCTAGGATGGGATAATTTTTCATTGTTAAAAGTGTTAAGTTACTGATTACTTGGAGCTATTACAGCTTTATATTAATTGACTTTTTTATTATTATTATTATTTTTAATGTTAGTAGTAGTTGTGAAGAAGTACAGATGGTATCAAGATCCATTCTCAAGCAGTGAATATTTTCATTGCCCGTTGTAGAGATACTGCCTGGTGTCAGGTGGTTATACAGATATATGTTTGTTGTTGCCAGCATGCTAAATCCTGTAGAAGAAATGCTATGACATATTCTTTTTCTTCCATTCTACTTGCTGTGGTAGGGCTGGTAACAGGGGAAGTGGGTATTGCAGTCTGTCTTGAGTGTGTGTCTGTTGTCAGGCTTATCTTGAGGTTTTGATCTTTGCAGTGTACTGATTGTGCCTCTTGCCTGGGATACTTTTAAGCTCTACTACTCTTATGTAAGCATGAACTCTACTACAGGGCAGTGTTTAGATCTTTGTGCGTTTTTGAAATAATCCTATAATCCTTTTACTTTCTAAGTAATTACGTAATTAGGAATAAGTAAAAGCACAATATGGACTTAAGGCCTGCTTTACAAGCACACTGAGCACTTAAAGATCGCACTAGTTTATCATAAAATCAAGACATTATGTATGTTAAAAGCTGTAATAAATTTAAAACAAGTACTTTTAAAGGCTTGTATTCCAGGACAACAGATAGACTAAAAATCCCCTTATCTCTGCCTACCGAAGAAAGATGTTCCTTTTTATTGGACTCAAAGTAATAGGGGCAAAAGGCTGAGCAACCTGTGGTGCAGATAAATGCATGTATTTTAGGCTGCCTGAATGCTCTTTTTAAGTCTGAGTGACTCTGAGATATTGTAAACCTGTGTGGTCCAGAACACTGCCTAAAAGTTATAAAATAATGTGTAAATATTTTAGTTCGGTGGTTGTTTTTATTTTAATTAGTAGAGAAATAGACCCGTAAATTTAAGTGCCAGAATTAACCTTTTGATTGATCTTCTGTTGATAATTTTCTTTTATCTTCATCCCAAACTAGCTGTGTGTTCGCAGACACTTCTAGGGGTGAAAGTGTGAGAGCCAGTGAATGCTGTGGATCTTCCCAGTGTATCAGTTCCTGAAACTGTTGCATTAATCAGTGTTAAACAGATCGAGTGTGAAAATGGCCATAGTGCTCAGTCTTTCAATTTCATGTGATTTAACACAGGAAAAACTGTTGTTTTTTTTCTAAAAAAAAAAAAAAAAAAAGCCCAAAAAATCTTCTGTATGTCTATTATGTCTATTATTCTGATTAACATGTGAACAAAATTTTTGCTAAGGGCCAAAAAATTAATGACAGTCTGAAAAGTAAAATACATTGATTTTTCATAAAGCACTTACCTATTATAGTAAGAAACAACATTTTTCACCTGAATCTTTTTCCTTCTTACAAAGGATAATGGATTTTTTTAATATATTAAGCCTTAAATACACAATCCAAGAAAACTAATCAAATGACTCAAAACTGGGCAAACAAATTTACCTGATCTTTCCAAAAATCTCAAGATGCTGCATCTTAAATAAATCTGTTTATAGTCCTATCTATTCTACAAACTGCAAAATTAATAAGTTAGCTTGTATGCAAAAACTAGTCTCACTGGATTACCAGTGACTTCAGTTTGGGTTAATTTACTGAGAAACAAGCTGAATTAATCTTTGTGGATTTTTCATGCATTCAGTTTTAGCACGGTTCAGCTGCTTCTAGAGTCTGAAATAGTTCATTCAAAGTTAACTTTATGTCAGAGATCTAAGAACTTCCACAAACAAAAAATGTGAGAGTTTTGCATTTTGTCTTTCCTCAGTCAGCTTCAGCTACTGTTTGCACAATAAGTTTTGTTTGCTTTTATCAACTTTTAAATAAGTTTGTCAAAATAGCTTGTCTGAACACCGATTAGCATCTTTTCTCAATTAAAGGACTGACGAGGAGTATATATTAATAATATTTTTTTTTCTGGGAGGGATAGGAACTTAAAACTTCAGAATAACTGATCGTTATGGAAATAAATATGGATAAATACATACTGAATGAATCTCTTTCCTGTGAGGAACATGTAGAAAGTGTTATCTAAACTCAAACATTGTCTCCATAATAAAATGCTTATTAGACTGATTTTGGAATTTGTTCTAATTGAGTGTTAAATGACACCTTAGTTTTGATTCGTTATGTTGACTACCGTGTGGATAGATTAGTAAACAGAAAACCCCATTTACCCATTCTGTGTGAGTGCTTTATTCCTTTTTCTGAGGAAAAGAAAGGTAAACAATTTAATTTTAATAAGAAAGGAAATAGGAATAAATACAATATTGCTCAAGCTGAGAAATAGGGTAGGCAGTTAGAATCATAGAATAATTTAGGCTGGATTGGCATCAGCAGGCCTTCCAGTCTAACCCTCTCTGAAACAAGGCCTAGCTGCATAGGTCAGGTTGCACAGGGCCTTGCTTGGTTGCTGCTGCAGCAGAGGAGGTATAGATCTCTCATTCTTGCATACAAGTAGAGAGATGCCAAGAATAAATGCTAGTATTTTAAGTCAGCAAGAATACAGTATTTTGTTTGAGCTATTTTTTCACTTTATGCATCTACTTGCAATCAAGAACACAAACTTTGCTGCAATAAAAAGAAATTCTGAAGATACTGAACACACAAGGAACCTTCATCAGATTTAACATTTGCTGTTTTTTCCCCTTTTCTATAGGCCTCTCCAATGAGTTTTGCTTTTAAGATTTTGGAGGATTAATCCAATGTATCTCTCTAGCTTTGCCCTCTGTGATCTCACAGGATAAACTTAGAATTAATTCCTCATACCCTTTCTGATGGAGGAGATAAGCCTTTAGATAAAATGTTATTTCAGTTGCTGTCTTATCCGGATGTTTGAGCTGACAGTTAAATTGTAAATTAAAGGCTCAAAACTCTGGATTATGGACTCCAGCTTCATTATTAATGAAAAATATGCCCTTTTCACAGTTTGTCATTTTTCTGTCTTCCAAAAAACTCTTGGAAATATTGTGAATCTTTTCCACTTTTCTGTTTAAACAAAGGAAAGACACAGTGATTCAATCTTCCTTTTAGAAGGCTGAGTTTCTACCATAAATAATTGATTTTTGCCTATTCTGTCCACTTGAATGACCAGCCTACGGAAACGTGAAGTTACTTCCGTAAGGCTCTTCTGGCTTAGGAATAAAGAAGAGACTGAATCAGACTTCTCTCATTATACTTGTCTGCAAAGTTTGTGGCCCAAATCACAGTGTGACAGGAATTTCTCCGTTGTCATCAACCTTTGTATACAGCCTATCAGTTTTCCCGTTTCCATTATCTCCTTTTCTCAATTACATAGTGGGGATATATCTCAGTCATCTCTTCATACTTTTAAATTAAGCAGGATGAATCACTAAATAAAAATTGATCCTGGTATTTTAAAGCTATTTTCGTAATTGAGCTTCCCTGTAAGGACAGCCATTTTTTATAGAATGCCACGTGTACTTACAGTTAGATTTCCACGTGAAATCTTTGTGTAGTTACATTTTAGGTTTTAAGATGGAAATCTCACAAGAGACATCTTACTTATTTGTAAGATCCACAAGATGTTGGTTGGTTCAGGTACTACCTCTAGCTCTTTTTGTGACTGCTGTATATGTATGAAAAGGTTTATAGAAATAAAGTATTACCTCTTTGAAAGTATCTGTCATCTTTATAGGTTTTCCTGTTCTGTACAGGCATGATTGGTTGACAAGACCAATTCAGGAGGGTTATAGAGTGATCAGCCAAATAACTGAGAATTATAACAGTCCAGTGATGTGTCTATATCTGCTCATTTTATCTCTTTCCATGTGTGTATATCTGCTCATTTTATCTCTTTCCAAATGATTAGTTCTTCAACCTCTGTTCCAGTTTCTCTTTAAAGGCAGTGATTCCCTGAGGCAGAATGCGTGCTGACCTTCTGTGATGGGCCAAGTCTTTTTCTCTTCAGTTCACTCAGGTTGGACTGTCATGTCAGCTTGCAGCTTTCAGTCTCTGAAATTAGCACAGTTACATGCTGTTTAGGTACTGTGGTGCATCCCACAGGTGTTCACATTTTTTATGTACTTCATATGTTAACTGACCTTGCAACAGTCAATGTTGTCACCGTTTACTTGAAGATGGCTGCATGTGCTAGCTAGGCTCACTTATAGATTTAAACTTTACTTAGTGAAGTGTTTTAGGGCACTTTGGAATGGAAAGCATTATAAAAATGTACATTATTAATGACAGCATAAGTACTTTGTGATAGTGTATATGGCTTATTGATGAAGGTGACATGAACTGCAGTGTTGTAAAGAGCTACGGAATGGATATAAGGCTGACAGGATAAAAACAAACAAGCAACCCCCCCCTCATCTATTAGACATACTGTTTTACAAACTTTGTCTTTTATTACAAAATACATAACTATCTTGCACTAGAGGGAATGTAGTGATAAAAGTTGTAGACTATTCATTGTATGTATCGAAAAGTGAGGGCAATGTTGTCTCCCTGTGTAAAGAAAATGGATATTCTGAAAGCTGAAATATGCATTAGTGATTGCAGAAGTGCATCTTGAAGGTGAGACTCTGTTCAGAGAACCAGTTAGAGTAAACCAAAAATATGAGGACTTAAATGGCTTGTCTTTTTTGGAAAATAATATGTGGTTGAGGCCTGCTTTCTGTTCTTAGCTATGACGAGTTCATTGTCTCTTAAATATCCTTGCCTGCTCCTTTATAAAATCAGTCAAGATTACCTACCTACCTTTCTAATATTCCAAAGCATACTATTGTTTTTTAAACACTGCTTATTTATCTTACAGGTTTTTCACCTTCAGTAGACATTGAATATAAAATAACTAGTACAGAATATTATATCCTTCTGAGCAGAAAGGTAATCTGAATAAATTACTCTGTTGGTGTTATTCACAAACTTACAGTACTCTGTACACTTGTTGAATACACTCTTGTTCACTGGCTGCTGCCATGAGAGGTTTCCTCAGACAGTTCTGTAGAATCCAACTCTCAGGTTTTTTTAACCTCTTTCCTCTAGTGTTAATAAAAGCTATCTCAAGCTTTAAATTTATCAATGCATCTGGCTTTCATGTAATTAGCAAACCTGAAAAGATTCAGGTTTTGACCTGCACCAGTGCATATTCCCTTCTGACATCTGCTTGAAAGGTAACTATGGTAGGCTTCCCACTTCCCACTTCCCTCTTGCCTACTCATACATCTTTAAATTTTCTTCTCTCTATTCCTTAATGTTAAAAGCAGATGTTCTGGTTTCAGCAGGCAGGCCTGGAAACCCCACGTAGCCTTTCGCTACCCCCTCCTCCTCCTCCCAGCTGGGATGGGGAGAGAATGGAGAAATAAGGTAGAACTCGTGGGTTGAGATAAAAACTATTTACTAACAGGAAGAGGAAAATAGAGTAAAATAACAGTAATGATAATTATATACAAAACAAGTGATTGTACAAAGCAATCGCTCACCGACCGCGACCGATGCTCAGCCAATCCCCAAGCAAAGGGGCCCTCCCAGCTCACTTCCCTTCCTTATATCACATGATGTCATATGGTATGGAATATCCCTTTGGTCACTTTGGGTCAGTTGCCCCATTCTTGTCCCCTCCCAGGTCCCTGCGGCCCCCCCAGCCTCTTCACTCTCCTGGCAGAGACATACAAATGTCCTTGGTTCTGTTCAGCGCTGCCGGGTGTTATCAGCCTTGTTTTCTTTCTAGAACCAAAACACAGCTTTGTAGCAGACACTGAGAGAAAGTTTCAGTTAGAAACTAAGACAGCAGATAAATGAATGGATTCAGGGAGGAAGAAGTATTTTTATTGTGACCTCACTCTTCAACATCACAAGCCACTTTCATGTGATCCATTCTTTTTGACTATCATATCTTTGTAAGCGGCAAAAAATTATCCTGAGTGACGATTTTAATGTTTTTCCATGGTTTAATGTCATATGAAGTCCAAATTCTATTCTAGAGATAATCATAAAATTATATTTAGAATGTCTACTGTTTAGAATTAATCCTAAGTTATTATTTCTTCAAAGTTCTCAGAATTAGAGCCAGATTATCTGATTGCAAGATGAAGGGCTAATTCAAGAGAAGAAAGAAAGTACAAACTTTTGAATATTTTTCATTACACTCTTCCTAAGATTCTTGAGTTTCCACAAAAGTAAATCTTTGCTATGTAAAAGAAACTTGAATCAATAGCAAGAATCTTTACAAGACACAACAAGCAGTGTCCACACTGTTTTTGATTTTTTCTTCATTTTAAGATTTTATGTCATGTATAGCAGACAGCAGCTTTCAACATGTTTTCTGTCATCTCAGTTTTCCAGTTTTGTTCCAGTAGCTGTAATTTACACAACAAGGGGGATATCTTATTTATTTTACTCACCACCAAGATAGAAGGAATCTTTGTGATCAGAATGCATCTAACAGTGAGATGCCTTGGGTTTGTTGCTAGAGTTCTTTGTCGAAAATTCTTTTTTCTTTTAAAGTAAAAGTAGGTGGAACTATAAAAAATGGCATTGTACATCCCTAGGGGATATGCGACTTGCTTCAAAATGAACAAAACCAATATACTTAAGACCAAATCATGCAACATCTTATTTCTGCTCTATTAAAATTATTGCACTGTGATTAGACAGAAAAGAATGAATTGGGTAGGTCTGACAAAGCTGATTAATTAATTAATCCCTTCTGCTATTTTTGTTTTTTGTCAAAATTGTAGCAGTCTGTTCATTAGAGATTCAAACTTTGATCATAGGAACATGTCTATTCATCTAAAAAATGTAGTCCATAAAATTGTCAGGTGGGATTCTGTTCTTATTGTGTCATTAAAAAGCTATGTTACTCCCTTATTAACCACTAACTTGTCCAATAGTCCATTCAGTTTTGGGAGACTGTATGAGAGAGTAACTGACTGCCATTGTAGTAAAAGTAACGGTCTAGTTTGTAAAGACTAAATTTTTGTTTGTTTGAACTGTCTTAATCCTTCAAAGTTTAGTTTTTTAAAAAGTCTTTTCTTCATTGTGTTGTCACTAAACATTTTGTTATATTCTGAGGATCAGCTGAAGAAATTATATGCAAGCATTCTCATCTCCTCCTTCCCTCTCCCCAAGTCAAGTCACCTTTTTCCTGTAACAGCTATACAAATATATTAGTTTATCTATAGCTATTTTATTTTATTTTATTTTATTTTTAGTAGTCTATAAACAGATGCAAGTAAGCATGGGTACTACAGGAAGACAGACAAGTCATTAAGAAAATGATTTTAATAGCCTGCAACTCTACGTAACACATCTAGGAAACATCATGCCGTGAGCCATACTGTGTAACTCCTTCATTCACTCCATTTGATGGAGAGCTGTGTTTTTAATATCCATCCCATTGCCATGCTGTAAACATGATTTTATGAGGGATGCTGGGTGACTGAGAAGGAGCAGTTCCCTCAGCTGGAGTCCCCTGACATGTATTTACTTAAGGAGAAAATAGCTACTATGTGCTCCAGTTTATTGGGAAAAAATGACCCCATTTGATTATTTGTGTTGGAGAGAGCTGTGAAGAAAATACCTTCAAAAAAAAAAACCTATGAAGTACAGAAGTTGCATAAACGAAGGAGAAAACCCCAAATGATTTTTGTAGAATGATAGAAATCCTTTTCCATCCCCCAGTAGGCAGTCAGGATGATGCATGAAGGCACTGAAGCTTGTTTTATTCCTGTGTTACTTAGACGAATCTATAGCAACTGCATGGATGAAGAGAGGGATAGACCTTTAAATAAGCATGCACAAAGGAGAGCTGTTGCCCTCTTGATTAAATGTGTGGGAGAACAAAAGGCAGATGGTATTTGTGTCTAGCTATACGCACTTCAAATTCTCTTAAATATTCTCTGAAGCTAATTGTACAGATCTGTAAAAAATACCTCTGTTACTTCTCAGAAAATCCTTTTCTCTCTGTGGAAAATGTGAAAGATAGTCATTTTTATCTAAAATAAAAAACCTTTACTTCAAAGGAAAACAGTAAGCCATTTCTGTTTTAATTTTAGCATTAGAAAATTAAAACTTGTACTTCAAAAATAAAATGACTTTAGAATGAACTTTGGACAAAATCAATTTAAAGACTTCTAATCACTCTAATAGGTTTTGGACCAGGCCCGAGAAAGATAAATTATGAACCTACCTTCTTCTTCTCCCTTCAGGAACTCAAAAGATCTTATCATCAGAGTGTAAATCTCAAATGAACAGCTTGCTGCTGCTTTTATTTATCACCTCCCAAATTTCATTGTAGTTCTTGGGGGAATCAGTTTAATTACGACAGTAAATACCGCTCTGAATTTTTTCACTCAATGAAAAAGTATACAGCCATAATTACAGTCAGTGCATAACATGCTTTGTCTCTGATTTACTTGTTTGCCAAGAAGCCATTTTCATGTGCTAATATTGCAGCAGTAATAGTGTCACATGACCTGCTTAAATGGCAAGAGTTTAGCACGTATCTGAAGTCATTGTGGAACATGCGTTCTAAATAAACTCTTTCAATAGTTACAATGCTGAAGAAATATGAAGTCTAGCTAACAAGAATGGGATTTTCAAATGTCACTCATCTATACTGATGAGGATACACTGTTTGTGTCCTTCCTATGGGGGTGAGCATCATTACACGGTAACGGAAGGGGTGGAGAGAAGGGACTTAAGGCGTACAAATTTTACAGTTCCTATCTTTTAAAACAAAGTGGTATGTTATTTCTTTCCCCTTCATTGAACACATTCCATTGTGAAAAACAAAACGCTTTTTTTTTTCTTTCCATTGCAACAACACATGCATTCAGGAGTGGCTAAAAGCACTCAGCAGGAGAGGTTTGAATCCAGTTGTTCTGAAGCGTAGAGAAAGGCAGCAGAGTTTTGGAGCAATGCTTGATGGGTGGCTCTTGGTAGAACAGTAGAAAGAGGGGTTGTGAGTTATATTTTTTAAAATATGAGGAGATAAGAGGAAATTTGGGCAGGCTGCTTTGATTCTGGCTTAAATAATAACAGGGGTAGCTGAATTTCACTCTTATTTGAAGTTCTCTTCTCCAGGATTTCAAAGACAGCTTATCAGAAGGGTGTGAATAAATGATTGTCTAACTGTCAAATGCCGCAGACCACCTCGATTTTGTTGCTGCCGGGTCCTCCGAAAATGTCAGCTCTCTATAAAGAGAATCAATCCCCTAAAAGCATTAGATGTCTGTTAATAGATGTATTTTTTCCTTTCTCAAATGGGATTGGTATTTTGTTGGTATAAGAATTTCCTCGTGGATCGCCAGCTATCATACTGATAAAATGAAAGCCTAACTCACTGAAAGAAGAGGAAATACAGCAGCGTGTGAAGATGAGAGTTTTCCGAATTAAAGCCCAGATCCAATCATCTTATGAACCAAAACACATTTTCTTAAGCTGCAGCTAGTGAACAGGCAAACACATACAAGAGGAAATCTTGGCACCATCCCATCAAATCTCTGATGTGCGTCAGAGAGAGAGGCAAGAGAAGGCTTTTTCTTAACAAATCATAAGGGTCATTTAATCTGCTGCTCCTTACAAAATGTAGTAGCTTATATATATATGTATAAATGACTAGTTATGTGAGTATTTTTCTCCCTTAGTTGAGGTGTAAATTAAATTCTGTGGTGGGTGAATACTTAGAAGTTTCTTGTTGTGGGAATTCTGAGGTTCAGCAAGTCTGACAGCAAGTCTGTCATTACAATGGGAAATATGTAACAGATTATTGTAATATCGTAGTCATTGTTGAAAATGCAACATGGAGATAAGTTAGTTCATTTAAATTTAGATTTATTTTATTTTAGTCCTGAAAGACTTCCTTTCCACCAGGAATCACGGAATTATGTGTCTTTTACAGGAAAGAAAATGTGGAACAGATAAGATAACAGTTGCATGCCTTACCTTCATACCATTCTTTCTGAAAAATTACCATTTTTAGAAAATCACTAAATTAAATCCCAGTTTGATCCATGTGGATCAATTGTCCAGACAGTGATCCTGTTGAGGATCATCGATTCTTCATATGAATACAGGTTTACTACTAGGTAACTTTGAGGGTCTGAGAAGTTTGTTTATTTAAAATAAACATTCAGACATGCATGTCAATCCACATGCGAAAATGCAAACCGTCAAAGCTTCATCAGTCATTAAAAAAAGAGGGAATGGTACTTGAGTTCTCAGTTTGAGATCTTGTAGCATGCTCAGAATGTCCAATTCTGAAGAATTCTAATCATTTCCATTTACATTTTTTCAGTACCAGCTTCTCCAATGCATATTTCAGAACATCTTTTGAAAATAAACCATTGCCAATGTCTTGTTCACATGAAGTCACTTCATGTTGCAGACTATGTATTAAACAACAACAGTTCGCCTTATGGAAGTTTTAGAACCGCAGATCCTTAGAGATCTGAGTAGGTCGAAATATTGACTCTTGCTTTGCATTTCCTGACTATCCAAGCACAAATAACAGCATTGCAATTAGAATAACAGAATATATATAAATAACAGAATTGGAATTAATGAACGGTTCTGAACTCTTGCAGATAAATCCCTCGGTGTTGCTATGACTGAATATGAGCCAGCAGTGTGTCCAGGTGTCCAAGGCCAATGGTATCCTGGCTTATATCAGAAATGGTTTCGTCAGCAGGACTAGGGAGGTGATTGTTCTCAGCACTGGTGAGGCTGTGCCTCTAGTGCTGTGTTCAGTTTTGGGCCCCTCACTACGAGAAGGACATTGAGGCTCTGGAGCTTGTCCAAAGAGCAACAAAGCAGGTAATGGATCTGGAGCACAAGTCCTATGAGTGACTTGTATGTCTTAAGTCTTATAAGTGGCTTAGGGAACTGGGATTGCTTAGTCTGGAGAAGAGGAGGCCTTACTGCTCTCTACAACTACCTGAAAGGAGGTTGTGGTGTGGTGGGAGTCAGCCTCTACTCCCAGATAGCAAGTGATAGGACAAGAGGAAATGGCCTCAAGTTGCGCCAGGGGAGGTTCAGATAGGATATTAGGAAAAATTCATTCTCTGAAAGAGTGGTAAGGCATTGGAACAGGCTGACCAAGGAAGTGGTGGAGTCAGTGTCCCTGGAGGTTTTCAAGAAAAATGTGGATGTGGCACTGAGGGATGTGATGTAGTGGGCATGGTGGTGATGAGTTGACAGTTGGGCTAGATTACCTTAAGTCTTTTCCAGTCTTAATGACTCTGTGATTCTATGACTGTTCTGCAGAGGCCCTAAGTATTGAGGAGATGTTTTAGGGGTGGGGTGGGGTTTTTTGTTTTTATTCGTTTGTTGTTGTTTGTTTTGGTTTGATTTTCCTTTTAGCAGTGCTGCCAAGCAACTTCAAGTTCTTTGGAAAGAATGCTTTGTAAAATCAAAGAACAAAAGTATTGCGCTTTAGCTCATGTTTTCTTTGCTGTTATTTTCATTTTGGAATTTTTGATGGTGGAAGTTGTAAAGCAAGAAAATTTAAGGGATATGTGAAAACTGTTTACAAGAAAATACGGGGAGACCAAGTTTTTGTCCTCTCTAAGTGAGATATGTTAAAATCAAGAATACAAGACTACATAGTTAAGTGTTGCAAAAGTAGCTTAGTGTAGTTGGTTATCTTGGTTTTATTGCTCACTCCCATTTTTATCACCATAGTATTGTAATTTTTCTCAAAGACTGAGTATGAGAAAGTAATGTTCGTTGTGAAATAATTGGGGGGCTGTCTTAGTTTCTAACAGAAGTTACTTCTCTCACAGTGTCTGGTATGAAGCTGTGTTTTTTGTTCCCAGAAGAGAAACAACTGATAACACCTGGCAGTGTTGAACACAGCCAAGGACACATTTTCTTCCTCAGTGAAGCAGTTAGAAGGCATAAGGAGCTGTGAATTGGGAGGGGACAGGACCAGGGCAGCTAACCCAAACTGACCAAAGAGCTATTCCATACCACATCACATCATGTGACTTTTACGGAAGAGAAATCGTTCTCTTGCTCGGAGGGAGGGGCTGCTGGCCGGTTGGGTATCGGTTGTTGGTCCCTTGCTCTGGGTATTATTTCTTGTTTCTTATCTTATATATATATATGTACTGGTATTTCTTTTATTCTCTCTGCTGTCTTAGTAAATAGCTTTTATCTCAACCCACGAGTTCTGCCGTACTTATTCCTTAATTCTCTCCCCCATCCCACTTGGGAGGGGGGAGGGTGAGCGAACAACTGTGGGGGACTTAGCTGTCTGCTAGGTCAAACCAGGACAGGGGCTTATATAGAACAAGTAAACTTGCCTCACAGCTGGAAACTTCTCCTTTAGAAATGGAGGAAATTTGCTTTCCAGAGCCATATTGAGCAGCTCATTGAAACAGAGAGATTTCCCATCTGATATTGAAGGTTGTTACTGTTTCCCAGCCCTAGTGAGCACATGAATGACTACAGTCTTTAAAGGAGATTTGTTTCACTTTAAACGTGGAAACTTAACCCAAGATATGCTCTAAAGCTTAAGCTGCATAAATTGAATTGGTTAGATTTTGTGTGTGACATGATTTCCATAGTTTGACTTATCCCACTTTACCTGACTTAAGAAGATATTCAATTAGAAGCACTAACAGCTGGTAAAATAATACTGATCTGAGACTCATTTTTAAGGGAACTTTTTCAAAACGGCTAATGTAGGCCATTCAGTATATTCAGTTACGGAAACTCTTTAAGTGTAATATTCATATTTCCACACAATAGAAAGATAGAAGGTATTGTCTCTAGCTCTGAAAAATAGTTCCTCAATTCTCATTGCCATTTCACTGCTTTTCAGTTGTATTATTATACAACGTTTATATCTGGTTCATCTGAAGTTTCCAGCATTTCTAAGAAAAGCCTAATGCCATTTTGTATTTAAACTTACAAGTGCAAGATGTCAAGGATAAATACTGTAGTTTAAAAATGTTAGGACAAATCTGCTCTGCAATTGTATCTTTGGGAGCTATCAGTTCATATGATAGGGCTCTGTCTCACAATTTGTGCACACACAGTCAGTAACCACTTGTATATTTATGTTACTTACGACTTCCCTAGACAAAGGATTTTATGACCTTTTTTTCTGAGAAGCACCAGGAGCTCTGTTGTTTGCAGAAGACTTTTGAAATTGAGCCATGGAGTCACATCATTGCTTTCCTCTGTCCCAAGACGCCACTCAGGTTTAGCTGAGGTATAAAGACAACGTCATCCGAGAAATATTTGCAGTCAGCCAGTATAGAACATGCATTTAAGCCTTGCAGTCTAAGACCAGGCTTCTGTCATTGCCAAAGAAATTTACTGCAGGTATAAGCAGGAGTAAACAGGAGGAAACAGGACAGAGATCCTAACTGGATTTCCCTCTATAATCTGAGCGAACTGAGTGAGAGAATGGTGCAGAAGCAGTGGCAGTAACACAGAATTCCAAAAAATCAATGCTGTTATTTCTGCTTCCACTTTTTAAGATCAAGATTATATTGACCCAAGTTAACTAGTTTAAAATCTCATGTAATTATAGTATTGTCTCTGCTGGATTTACTTTCAAATTAATTGCACTCAATGCTGTGGCAAATTAACTTTGCAAAGTCATTAGAAGCATCAAGGTGAAGAAGCATTTAAAATCAGCTCCTTCCTAAAAAACCCCAAAATAAATACTAAGAAACTTCAAAATAGAAAATAAGATTTAAAAAAAAAAAGTACTATGGAAACATTAGTAACAGTAGCTGAAGGGTTAATAAGACTTTAATTGAGTCGCAACTTGACCAGGCAAATTATATCCCTATTCACTGTATACCATTTACCAATTTTTCCATGATTTTTTTCCTAAGGTAATAGGCCTAGCAGCTAGCTGGCTGCTGCTCCTGCTATGCTTCGGCAGCTGTCATTTTGACATATTTTATGCTTTCTTTAGAAGAGAGAGGTTGATTGAATGTGAGAAAAGTGGAACTTTGACAGGCTGTCAGAATCCCTTGCAGTGCAAACCTACCTGCCAGCTAACTTGTTTCAGGTTTATTTCAAAGGAGGTTTCTAGCATACAAACTTCTATTACTAGCCCAATAAGCTTTTAAATAGCTAGCTTCCATTTTGTCAAATTCTAAATTAAAATATTTTCATTTCAAATTGATTTAAATTTCAGAAAATCGAGGTAAGTCTGAGAAAACAAAAGCAAGTCCTCTTTCCTCTGCCCATACACAAAGGTCTACGTTGATGAAAGGCATACTTTATTTCTTCTTTATTTTTATTGTAATCAGTTATTTTTCCTCATTTGTGAACAGACCTCTGAAATTTCAAAGTCAGTTCATGCACTGGGCAAGAGTAAGCATGATCATCCCCCATTATAGGGGATCAAGCTGGGAGGAGGCACAACTGCTGTTAATGGAATCCAGCTGCTGTAATTAATAGCAGATTCAAACAACATTTTCACTTACTTATACAATTCAGTTTCTCACAACCATCTTGTTGGGGCAACCCCAACAGCATGGTCAGAGGCAGGGGTTGTACTCCTGTCCTCGTGGTTTCTGTGTGGGTGTCTGGAAGGTCCCTCTGACTGCTCCTTGCTTTTTTGGGTGTAAATATATATTCCTGTAGTCATCTGAAGCTACTGCCCTCTTGGATCTGATCTGAGTCACACTGCCTGTCGACGGCTCTAATGTGGGCTGTGGCTCTGGCCAGATTCATCATACTCTTGGTGTCTTGTATTTATCCATTCTTGCAGATGCAGCAGGGCTACTGATCTCCAGAATTAAACCAATCCCAGGAAACTTTCACACAATATCTTCTCAGCAGGTAATTCTCCATTCTTTAGCCTGAATTTTTCTGATAACAAGATCTCCATCTAAATTCATAGACGTGTAGAAACCATTCACTTAACTCATAAAAAAAAAAAAAGGTAGTCCTTATGAAAGTCAAAAATGGATAGAAATGAGGTCATACTAAAGACAGGGACTTCAGATCTTTTTCTGTTTTTAGCGTTTTTCTATAATAATATAATCCATTCTTGAAGGCACTGTCTATCTAATTCACTTTAAAAGTGTTTAAGTTATATAATCTATCACTTCTTGCTGTTGTGCCTACACTGTCTTGTTTAAATTTCTGAGCAAAGAAAAACTGGGTTTATGTTTACATATGTTATTGTTGATTTTCTGAAATTTAATTGGTAGATTACATGAAAATGGTTAGTGACATTTCACAATATTTGTTCATCTGAGTTATCAAACAACTTTTGAGGAGCCTCTATAACATTTTACATGCACTGGCTTTGGTACTTGCTTTTGTTTGTATTTAGTAAGTGGAAGTTCATTTGTCAATCTACATGCAGTAATACATTTCTATGTAGAAAAATCTATTGTGTGGTATATACAGTGTTGAAATTAATCCTACCTTCCACTTAGATCATATGATAGTTATTTTCTCTGGTACAGATCTGTACTGTACCTGTCAGACGGGTTGCAAAGCTGTCTGATTGTAGGGTGCACCTAGACTTTGTTTTGTCTCAGCCTGAATCCACGATAGTGACAAAGTCTTTGTCCTTCCTAATAGCTTAAGGAGATGTATGGAACTATTTATAGGTAAAAATTGTTATTTTATATATATAGGAAAACCCAAATGTGGCACACAGAACAATTTGATAACATGATATAAATTCCTACCCATCTCTTGACAGGCATTTTGCACCATGCCCACAGCAAATTCAGTGCCACTCTAATCCTAAACTTGCTAACAATGTCCAAGAATGCTGCCTGAAGAAACTGGCCTTTATTACAATCAATAGATGTCATTGACTCAGGTAATACCAGTGTTCCTAACAGCAGTAATAAATTAAGAAAAAAATCAAGAAAAAAATGCAATGAATCATTCTAAGAGGATCTAGTTGCTATACCATAGCAATTTTTGTTTGTAAGATAAAAAAGCACTTTCATACTGAGTTGAGGGAGAAAAAAAAAAATAGTTCAGGCGAGGTCCTGCAGGTATTTCATTTTCCTGTGGAGGACTGGAGAACTTTCAGAGACCCTTATAACTGTTAGGGTCAAGTTAATGTAATCTGTGACCAGTCTCCCATAGGCGTGATGGAAGAAATTGTCAGAATTCTATTTTCTTGTCTCAGATAAATTTTTCATTTCCTTCTAAAAATGATTTTTTCCCCTCGTGTATCCAAGGTATTTGCAATACAGTTATCCAAATTATTCCTCAACAAAACACACAAACTTCCAAAAATGATATAACTTCATGCAGTGCTGCCAGATACCGTTAGTCAAACAGGTAAGGTACAGTAATGAAAAATATTTCTCAAAATGATTCAGAGTGCTTTCTGAAAGTTGTCTGGTCTGCCTTAGTGCTTATTTATCTACATTATTTGCTACTGTGTGTAGTAAGTAGTTACAACTTAACACACTTGGACTGTTCAAACTGTGATTAGCTGCTTAATCACGGGAAGCCCCGAGACAAGTTTGAAGTTTGCTCTGTACTGGATTTCTTTTCAGCACAGCCATTAACAACAACAACAACAAAAACCATAAGTGAAGTTTAGTAGACAAAACTGTTCCAATTACATGATTTCTTTGCTTCAAACAGACTGCTTAGGAGTGAAATATACACTGTGGGAATTTCATAATCCCAATATCTGATAATTTTGATTTAATCTAGCGTTGAGAGAGCTTGCTGAACATTTAGTGAAACCTAAATTCTAAGAATTATACAAGTTACCTCTAAAAGCAGAATACAGCATTGGAAAGTAAGCTGCAAGTCTTGACTAAAATTCAAGACCAATTTCTTGGTTTAAAAGCAGAGACATGAGGGATTAATGGTCATTGATTGTTGCTCAGAAAAAATCATTCATTTTTGTGCATTTGTAGTATCTAACATGATGCCTTAACCCAGTTCAAACTTTCAAGTTTTTCTGCTACAGAAGTACTGAATTAGGAAAGTGTTAATGATATCATCAATCCATTTCACTTTTCCATGTGAAAAATTCTTCATTTTCAAATATTTTTATGTTCTTAAGTTATGTGTAAAAATTCATTTCTAGAAAAAAGATTTCATAGAACATTTTTTCTTCTGTACATTCATTTGGCAATTCTTGTCATTTCTACTTAAAAAATTTAAGATTTGGTCATGTAAAGACCAGATACACATTTCAAGAAACTGTATAGTCAGCAAGATATGCACATGAATCTATCTGTATGCAAACAGAAAAGCTTGCAAAAGTCAGTGTAGAATATTAAGGACAACAAAACCCATGTGAGAATTTGTACAGTTTGTTTGAATGTAATAAATCATGGAACCGCTTTGTTTTCTGTCTATTGGGATTTGCCACATAGGAAATACTCACTTCAACACAAAGAAGTACCTCTCGCAAAATTTTTTTATGCTGGCTTAAACCATTGATATCTGAGTAAAGAGCAGAGATGTTCTTAGTAGCAAAGGAAAGTGAGTTTTCAATACACATGCAGCATGCTTGTCTTTCACTCTTAAATTTGATTTTGATACTATCATTTATGTTTTTTGATTTTCTTAGTTTAGCAGGCACAGCTCTGTGTGTGTATAATACTTAAGCTTCTGGTAGGCAAGGTAATTGAAAATGACAATAGGTATTTTATACAATGGATTGAGATTTGTATGTTTAGTTATATATTTAAATACACGCATGTATGTGTACAAATGTATGCATATGCCCCACACATTACGTACAAGTACATATGAGTATATGTGAAATATATACCTGTGTGTTTCTGCATAAATATGCATCTGTGCATGCAAAGATAGTTTTATTTCTTCCTAAAATCATATCCTGTATTCATATCTTTATGAGACTTTTTCTCTATGGCACTTTCTAAAGTAAATGTGTTTGAGTAATGAAGTGAATAGTTCTGCCAGGCAGAGTTTTAAAGTTGAAATGGGAAAGAGCTAATTTTCTCCAAAAGTAGGCACAACCAAGGACCTATAACCGCAGTACAGGAAAGGCAGACAAGGCAGAATCACGCTTTCAAGTTAAATTGAAGTTGTCTAAGAATATCACTGTTGAAGTCTTTAACATACTCCTCCTCTACAGAAATGAGGAAAAATGACAATCCTATCTTTTTTTTTTTACCCCAGTTCAGTGACAAAAAAAAAATCTTCTTTAATTTGACTTTGCTACAATGTAGCAATCTTACTTTTCAAAAAAATAATGTTGTTTGTCATGCTGGGCCACCACACATGAAAACAAAAGAGCAAACAAAACCTCCTGAAAAAGGTGCCCGTAATCATAGTGGGATACTGTTCCTCGTTCCATGACCAGGGCCAGTCACTTAGAGGCAGGGCTATTTCTCACTAGTGCAGGCAAAGATCTGTAGAATCTGCAAGCTGGAAAGGCCATGAGAACATTCTAGAGAGTCAACGCCCAGAGCCCAGAGCAGTTTCCTGTTAGCTGCTGGCTCAGTGTACTTCATGCTCCACTGAGATCTGCCAGGAGTTAAATTATTACCTTTGAAAAGGAAGCAGGCTGTACACTGTCCGTCAAATCCACATTTGAACATCAAAAGGGGCTGAAAGACCCTTGTTCATTGTCAGGCTGAAAATATATAACAGTATGTTCCTGCCCAATTTTCATTCATGCTAACTAAAAAGTTTATTTCTTTTTGCAGTTGAAGGGAATGAAATAGAAAGAAAATTGATTAAAATGTGCACTGTTTGGCAACAATGTAAAAACATTTGTATACCTAATTAATATACACCTATAAGCATCTACCTGATTGTTTCTGTGTATTTGAAAATGGATATTGATTTAGAAGTAAAAAAGAAACACCTTTTTAAAACATTTCTTGTGGAAGAATCTTTCTGGTGATGACTGTAATCGCATTAATCCTCTTCCACATATTTCATTTGCTCAAACCAGATGAGGAACTGGTTGAATTCTAAGGCTGTTTCAGAATTGACAGCACTCCACAGAATAGAGGAAAACAAGCAGCAAAGTCAAGGAAGCACACTTGTCATCCCCCCCATCATGGGAAGGATTGTACAGTAAACTTATTCTCTTTTCCTTACAGCCAATTTTCACATTCTGTGCACAACTCTCACACAGGCTTAGTATTTCAATTTTCTCCAAGTGTGCTTCATGCTGTTGTAGTTCTAATTAACTGCACTTTTATTAAAATACTTTCTTAATTTTGTTAATTAATTTTGCTATTCACATCTTCCACATACTTTTCAATCTCTCTCGTGTATTTTAATATACAAGAGATACAGTTCTACATTATATATATGTAAAACAATATGTGTTGGGGTTTTTGCTGATTTTTTTTTTTTTTTTTTTATTTTTTTTTTAAAGGATGTAAACCTGAATTTTTTTTTTTTTTTTTTTTTTTTTTTAAGTTTTCATTTAAAGGATGTAACCCTGAATTTTTTTCCTTTCTTTTTTTTTTTTTTTTTCCTCCTTAATGATTCTTTTTAGATTTGGTGCAGGAATAATTAAAATAATGATTGAAATGATGATTTATGTGAAGTGTACTTTGACACTGCTATTCATCATCTTTTTTCAAATTATTGTTAATGCTTAAAGGTAGAGCTTAGAAAGCCAAGAAGTGGTACAGGTACAGAAATTAACACTACATGTTGTCTTTTCCATGGAGGCTAAATGATCATTTGTCAAGTCTCCTTAGCAAGAAGGAAAAAGAGAGAGGAAAGTTACTGTTCAGCAGTGAGGAGAAATTGCTGTGTTGCAAACATTTTGAGTAAATAAATGACAAGTAAACATATGGCCTTATGGATGCTGTCTTCCTGTTCCCTACCTTGAGTTTTGATAGGTGAGACAAAAGTATAGCCAAAAGTAGTTCATTCTCTGCAATGAGCCAAGTCTTAAATAAGGAAAACTTGTATTACAGCATATTTGTAACCCTTACCAAGATGTTGGCAAGGCTGGAAAGAACTTTACTACCTTCAACCTTTCCTTGATCACTGGGTGCTCATCTTCTTTTACTGTTGAATAATAAGTTGAAAATAGTAAGTTGAACATAATCTAGATTTCTAATAAGTTGAAAATAGTGTAGATTTCTAACAAAGCTAAAATAGGAAATAGATTATCTTATATTAGGAATTTTTTTTCATTGTGGCAATGTAGCTAAATATAAAAATTTAAGGTCAATGGCTTTTTTATTTCGTTAAGTGGTCTTTAATTCATAAGAGCTGAAACTGCTAGTTTTCTTCCAACAAGATTGGTTCAGATTGTCTCAATTGCCACGGAGAGCCTCATACAATTGCTCTTTTTTGCTATACATGGTTCAGGTGATTGATTTGAAGCAAATGGAAAATTAAGTCTAGAAAAGTGAAGTGCTCCCTTAAAATGTCTTATTACTCACTTGTGTGTCCTGAGCTAGTGCGGCATGTTTTATGCTTTGCAACATGATTTGATTTCCAGTAACTGGGCATGAAAAATGCCTTTGTAGAGCCACAGTTCTGTGCTGAGGCAGAGGCTTGCAGAGCATATTTAGTTCTGTTCTTACAGCTTAAGGTTTTCCTCCTTATTTAGTTGATAAACTGTATCTTCTGCTGAAATATGGAGGAAACTGCACTCTGAGAAAAAATATGTGATTCTCTTCTAGTGTAAATGAGAAATAGAGATCCTCTGACATTATTATCTGATTTTTTCTTTTGATGCATGTGTGATTCTGAGTTTGTTATTCCATTAAGAATAAACAGTCCCTGGTTCCTATCCAAATAAGGCCATTATATCTGATTTTAAATCTTCATCAAGGGAACAGAAATTGCATTAATTTGATAGATTCATTGTTCTTTTGTTATATGAGTGCTTACAAGAACTTACAAGAGTTTTGCAGATAGAAAACATACTGCGCAGTAGGCCAATCTCACATTCTTTTTTGTTAGTGTCTATAGAAGCTATTAATTTTCCTCTGGGTTGTCCTCACGTGGGCCAGATTTAAAGTGCCAATGAAAGGTGAAGGACAGAACTGGGAACATAGTTGGTTCCCATGTTGTTACAGAGGAGTTATCAGAAGGTGGAAAGTTTTCATGCTGGTCCCACATTTGTTATATTTCAAAATCCTGATATCCCTCAATAAAACTAGTAAATTCTATTGGAAAGCTGCCCAATAAGCATAGTTCTGCTTCCAGTTTCTTCAGAGGGAAGAATTTGCTGCACCTCACTGAATCAGAGTGGCATTCACCACTTCTTCCTAAATGATGAATTCAATCAAAATATTGTTTCAGCATGACTACAGCTGTGATACTTAGATATACTAGCTTTATTCATTAGCCCAGCTCAATAAAATTACCATCCTCAGCCATTTTTTTCTCATGAATCATGACCAGTAAATTTCAGAAGGAAACAGCACAATGTTTTTCGTAAGTTGTGCTAAGCAAATAAAGCAGAACTGGTAAATAGATAGCAAATCATGTTGACAACTGCTATTTGAATAGTTTAAAAACAAAATCCCCTTTGGCAAAATGTCGTTTTCTGAGGATTTTACAAAAACATAGTTATCACTGCCTGAATTCAGATTTGGAAACAACCCATCAAGTACCTAAGTACTTTTTACAAAAATTTTTCCTTTGCCCCACAACCTGCATTTTCATGTGGCTTTATATTATTTTTCGATCAATAAAACTTCAGAGCAGTGCTTACTTGTTGAGATGTAAGGTTAAGTTCCACACACTTCTTCCAAACAGAATTCTACAAAAGACTCCCTGATGCCAGCTATTGATTAAGACCGCAGTGCTCTTCTCTATTACAAGACGCTGAGGCCAGAAGTGCATTAACGACCTGGAAGGGCAGTCAGGGAGTTATCCCGAGAGGCAGGGCAACACCTGGAAATGGTGAATCTGTAGGAACAGAGCAAGGCAGGTAAATTGTCTCTTATTAGGAACAATGGGCAAAGGTATAGAGTTAAAGAAAAGTAAATGAAAGAAATAGCTGTTGAATATAATTCTTGTGCAATTAGTTACTCTAGTAGTAGCAGAGCAGGTGATGGAGTAATAGACAGTAACATAGCAATAATGGAGCAGATCTGGATGGAGGGATGACACCTGGCTGCTCAGCTGTGTGACTACAGTTATACCATACGATAGTGTAGCAGGCAGCTAATGACTCCCTTCTTGCTTAGGTCATGTAATTTCAATTCACATTATCAGTGCTACTCTACTAAATGCTGCAAGCAGAATAACTTTTCAGTTGCTCATTATGATCTGTTGCCTGGACCCTTAAGAGTATCCAGCTTGTCTGGCCAAATAGCTCACCAATGCACAGACCCAGGAATTCCAGAGTCATTAATGTGGCAGTCAGCAAAGATGAGATGTCTTCACATCCTTTCCTAATGTAACTAAATCTTCCTTAGCCTTTCCATTAAATCCTTTTAATTCATGGTTTTCTGTCTTCTGTCCAGCACAGCATTCTTCCAATGATTATGACTGCATTTTGGGGTCCTTGCTTGCAGGATCTTCTGGGTCTCAACTGATGGGTTTCTTCACATCAGGTCACAGCTATTGTTTTTCTGGTTGATGTTAAAAGGCAAGATGATTTCTTAGAAGGCAACTTCTTTATGTTCCTCTTTGCAGCTTTTCTCTCTTAGAAGCTTGTAGGAAAAAACCATGCTGAACATTTCCATTTCTCCACCTGCTGGCAGAAGGACTTCTTTCCTCTTGATTCAAAAACATGTCTATATGACCAACTCACCGCGCATCCTTGGCTTTTCTTTTTTCCTTTTGAATATCACCAAAAATAATTTTGTGCACTTTTTCCAAAGAAATGTAAGAAAAAATACTAAGAAGTTTAGGAATTCCTGTCTCTTCCATAACCATCTCTGCCCTTACTCTAGTACTCAGAGGACCTTTTTTTTGTCTTGCTGGAGTATCTAGGAGAGATTATGAAACCAAATTTAAAGGCAGGGTTTTGGTTTTTTTTTTCCTTTTTTTCCAAAATAATCAAATTACTGGGTGGAGATTGTGCTTTTAAGCTCACTATTTGATGCTATTTCACAAAAATTATACAAGCTGGAAAATGGGAATCCGTCTCCAGTTACAATTCTGTGATTCTGTGATTCTGTACTCTTCTGACAAATATTTTTTTATTTATTGTTAGTTTTAGTAACACTAGCACTCAGCGCCTAGTAAAAAAATAGCAATCTTGTAAAAAATAATAATAAAAAAAACTGTCTTGGCCTCCTTCTAAGTACGTTTTTTACCAGAAGCAGAAATGAGCAAATACATGTGGATAAAGAGATAGAGAAGAAAAGGATCCCATGGAGATCTTGACCCTGTAATCTTTGATATTGCAGCCCAGCATGCTAACATTAGACCACTACATCATATTATGCAGAAGTGTGAGTTTAAAGGCCACTGAACTCTACAGATTTTCCCAGTCTTTCACAGTTACAGAAACACTTGTTCTAAATATATTTGTGCTGATGGTTCAATAGCCATTACAGTGTTCCTTAAAGATTGACTTGCAGTACCTGAGCTACCTAGTCTAAATGCAAAGAAGGCAATAACTTTTATTTGCCTTCATGTTCTACAGATATTTTTGCTGAAAACTGGACAAATTTTGAGTTTGGGGACAAATAACTTTCAATGTACACCTCTTTTCTGAGAAGAAAATCTCAAATGCTAGCTAAAAGGTCTGGGTTCTGTTTTTGCAGGCTGGTAAGGGATTCTGAGCAAGTGTAAGCACTAGCACAAACCAATCAGTCTAGCATGCTCCTATTATATATCTCTTTCTCTGTGTGGTTTTTTATTTAATCATTTGGTTTTTGTAGTTTTTTTTTCCCTCGGTATATCTAATGACTGTCTTGGCAGCACTACAAAACACTGTGTAAGTATGTATGCAAAGCACATGAATGCACTCAATATCATTTTTCTCACAAGGATTATTTTAAAATATTTTGCATATTAAATCCCTCTAACTTTACAATAACATCAGCGATGTGCTATAAAGATACTTCAGGGAAGTGAAAGTGGATTGTTAATACTAGTGTATAACCTGCCATCTGGACACGCTTAGCACATGGTGAGATATAAGGATTCAGCCATTTGTGGAATTTGATCCCAGAGCTCACTTTCAATCAGGTAATGTCATGTCTAGACAAGCACAGCTGTTGTATGTACATCATGTAGTTCGTTTAATTTATGGCTAGATTGTGTTAGAATAATTCTGTATTGGGATTAGTGCAAAACCACAGTGCTCTGCTAGGTGAATTGGTGACATTTAAGTTCAAAGGAGCGTGATCCATGACAGTATCCTGAGTGCACGGCAGCATATATAACAGCTTCATGAAAATGGTATAATCCCCTTGATTTAGATCATGGTCAAAGGAAGACAATGGAAAATTAATATTGCATGTCACCTATCCTTTAGGCTGTGCTAAAGAATCCTGAGTTACATCTACAGGGTTATCCATAAAATAAATATGGCATTTCTGATGGTGGTTCTTCAGGTATGTTGAATACAGCTGTTGACATTTCTTTTTCTTTCTGTCTACATTGTGCCTTTGTGCTCAGGGAGCATACACTTTTCCTTCACTGACTTTGGCATTTTAGCACTTAATATGTAAGTTAAATTTTATCTAATACAGACTGCTTTAAAAGGTATACAGTGGCAGAATGTTGTAAAAAAAATAAAAATCTAAGTACATTCTGAGGTCTACTTTACTGGAACAGTTTCTTCTATTTACATGAACAATTATGTTTATGGAGGCAACCATACTTACCATACTCAAATTTTTCCCCAAATTCACCATGTGTCCTGAAAATGTCTGAGTGCATCTTTTTCCTATTCAGAAATGTCTGGATTATTTCTTTCTTGTTTTTCCTTTACATAAAGCTGCAAATGTTCTCTAAGTGTTGTCTTGATAGATCCATGTTCTTGGAGTGTCCATGCAATAAGCAAATGCAGCCAGGTGAATGCAGACTACGACAATGTCAGGCACTTTCTCTGACCAATTTATAGCTTTCCCTTTCTGATACTTAAGCGTATACCAATAGTGAACAGTATAATATATTAGTTTGCACAACCCCTCTGTACTAACTGTATTGTGAACCGCTCTGCTGAGCCTGCATATTAAATATGAGCACCATCACACTCCATTCATATTTCACATTACACTCATGTTTTGGCATTGAACAATTGAAGAATTTGTTTTGAAAACATTGGTTCTGATCATAGACTTGCCGATGCAGGATTAGGACTTTACACAGTGGGACTATGATGTGAGAGTTGTTTTCATATAGTTGTGGTGCAGAAAAAAGATAGAGAGCTGTAATGCTATCTCTATGGAGTGAAAAAGGGCAATAAAAGGGATTGTAAAAGGTGGGTGGGGGTAAACTAGATAGTTTCTCCATTGACAGATGGCACTAAAAACATTTCAATCACTTATGTCCATGCACCAAGATGGTTTTGTTCTAAGAGAAGTGTAATCCTCCAGAGCCTACCATCTGTTACCTTCACTAACATATGCACCATGAGGTAGGTATATATGTTGTTTAGTGAAAGATGATGGCATCCATTTCCGGAACAGGAATACTGTTCACCACAACTGGGGATATTGAAATGTGCTAAAAATTCAGTGCTCACCATCTCCAGATAGCATCTCTGTTATATATCATGCAGCTGAGGAAGGAGATCTGTCTATTGCTTGGCCATTTCATTGATCCCTGAAGGCTGGATGTTGCCTAGAATATGCCACTCAAAAGCTGGCATTTAAAGTGTAAATTTAGCATTTGTCAAAAAATGCAGTCTATATGCGATATCTTTCTTTGGAATACATTACTCTTACAAAATTTTTACCTAAGGCTGAAATACCCTCAGTTACCTCTAACAATGACAAGTGTATCTTCTTTTTGATTTCTGAAACTATAAGAAGGCCTTTGGATGGCCTCACACATATCTGCAGAGCAGCAGGATTGCACCTCTTTATTTCTATGTTGAAGACAACATACCTTTTTCTTGCTTTTGTTATAGATTCAGACTGAAGTTTGTGTTGTAAAAGGTCTATAAACTAGGTGATCTTTCTAGACTTTTGTACTTAAAACATCAAGGCCTAGATAAGATAAATAACAAATGTAACGTGTATTTTAAAAATGTAGTATGTTACTTGGAGTGATGCTGACTGATCCGCAGTCAGCCATCAGGAAAAATATTTCTCTCAAACTTCTAGAAAATTAGTGTATTTGTCCTTTGTTGTAGTTGTTTCAGATTTGGTGGCTAGTCATGCTGTCTTGCCCCACAGGATATTAAATAATAACAGTCTTCAGGCAGCAAAGAGAAGAACTAATTGTCGTTCTTCTTCTATTTCACTACTGCTGCTGTAATTGGAAGTTATCTCCTTATAATTGCATCTGTACTGAATAATAATTATAATTCTTACCATTAGATTTTTCTTATAATTAGGTTTTTCCTCGATAAAATAACGTTTCCTACTATGCCTTGTCTGACTTGAGAACACAAAGAGATATACAAGATCAGTATATTAATACTGGTTTTGTGGTGTTCTTAAAACTGGATTTTGTGTAGCTAACACTAAAATTTTGACATGATCAGTAAAATAGAGTAAGGTAACAGCTGAAGATCATGACCTATGAATAGGAACACAGAAATTTTATTTTAATCTTTCATTAGCCTTTACATGGAGGGTTGAACGTAGAGTTTGAGAACTGTGACTAAATATAACTTTGAAACTAATTCAGGTCAAACTGAATTACTTAAAAGGTCCAATAAAGCAAGCTTCCTAGCTTGTAGTCAAATCAAGCAGTCATGCTTTTTTTTTTAAATCGATTTTGTTACATTGTCTTTTTGGCTTATATATGGTGGAACATGGTGAAGAGATTCCCTAGCTCTATCTGGAGCAAAAGTGTTTTATCCCAGAAAAGAGTGAAAGTCAGTCTCATCTCTTTTCTAACAGTTCAGTTTTGTTACCAAACAATATTAAGTTCATGTGTAAAATGGCTTTATTCTGGGATTATACTACACAATGTAAGTAGATGTCAAGATGACTGAATTGTTACTGGAGGCATCCCTTCCCTACGTAACATCTGAGCATGGGTCTCATGTCCTTTCTCAAACTGAGAAAATGTCGACATCTTTAGCAAATTACAAAACAAAACTTTAGTAAGTTTTTTTAAAAAACTTCTTACTGTATGCTAGTATATTGCTAGTATATCTTGTAACATTTATTTGTAGTTCTAAATAGCAGCTTAAAGATAGACTTGCAGCACCCAGTCGAGTGGAAGCTGGCTACTTTTTAAATCACCCTTCTGACCTAATTTTTAAACTAAACAGCAGGAGTGTTTGTAGCTGGAAATACATGGTGAAAACATCTGCAATGCACAATAAATTACATAGGCACTTTTAGTATAGACTGTGACTGATAATACTTGCAGAATCTAGTCCCACTGCACCTTCTGCTGCATTGTTACTCAGACTAAAGCTAGTATATGTGCTTTTCATCCTTTTTTTAATCCATCTGTTGACTTTCAGATGTGCCAGAAATCTCCTCTCCTCCTCATTTTTCAGCTCAGGCCTAGAATTGTACACAGAGCATTTCTTAAGACCTTGAAAAAACTAATTTTGCTCAGACATATATCTTCTCCCAGCTCCAAAATCTGACACTATATATGTAATCAAAATCTTCTTTTTTAATATGTTGTGCTAAATGTATATAACATGTTTTTGACATTTTCATAGCAAAACACATCCATGTGGGTAGAAAATTGCATTCTAAATCATCAGCTTACCTATTTTTTTTTTCTCCACTTGAATAAAGAAAAGCGATTATCAAATGCAAAACTTTAATTTAGAGGAAGTTATTTTGGCATTCTGTCCATAAAATAGAACAATATATAAAGCTGCAATACTTCTCTTGTCTGACTTTGGTTTTTGAAATGGTGTAATTTAACTCTCAGGTAACCACTGTAGCTCTGTATCACCAAAGCTCTGTTTATATATCTACAGACATATCCTGTGATTCTATGTGTAGATAACTTTCCACTTATAGGATGAAATCTTGTATGCCAAGATGGAGCTGTTAGGGACTTTTTAACGATGAGTTATAAAACTCCAGGGAACAGGGTTTTATAATGGAAATGCTGATGCAACCTTAACTAAAGTGGCACAAAAGGCAAGGGTACAACATAATTAAAAGAACAGTAGTCCATTATATCAGTATTTAAGCAGGTCTCCTTGACAGGTTTTCTGATTTGCAGCTTTACAGCTTTAACAGCATCAATTGTGTTTTGTATTGTCTTATTGTGTTTTTTTTCCCCCCTCAAACAAATGTATTAGAAAGATAGAGATTTATAAAACTGCAGCAGAGTGCAAAACAACAGTGAAATGATTGAAGATGTGTATTTGAATTGGTTTGGTTTGAAGGGATTACTTGCTTAGGCTGTATGAAAATCCATGAAGGTCATAATGACATTTATTCTTAAACAGATGTGTGCTATTTATTTTTTCCCTGTATACACTAAACACTAAATGCATTATTGAATTAAAAAAAAAGTTGTACTCAGTTTTTAATGCAGAATAAATTTATAAAAAGGTACTTTATCTATACTCTAAGTTCTTACCTTTTTGAGCTAAATAACATTTTCAAGTAAGCTGCAATTTGGCTAGAATTAAAAACAGATAACTACTCCATACAACTGCAATTTTTGTAAACAAACTTTTACAGAGGAGTTGTAACCACTGTTTTTTAATATCCAGTTTGCCAGATATTAATAGTTTTGATTTGTTCTAAATCTTTAATCCTTGTTCTTTAAATAATTGGAAGTCAGGGTTTACCACTCTTACTCACCAGCTGCCCTTTGTACTGTATGCCTTTGATCACTACTGACCAACAGTCCTGTCTGTTTCAGCAGACTCAGAAGAGCCTGAACCCATATGCATAACTTTGCAGATAGCAGTACTTACATTACAAATATTGCAGTGCTACCACTTGCTTTTGAAAGCCAGAATAAACATAAATCTTTTGCATTATTTTGTAATGTGAGAAAACAGCTTTTGATCCTTATCATCTAGAGCTGTACTTGTGGATTAAGAGCAATATTTAGGTCAAAAGATATTTCATTTATACCATGGGAACAAGAATTAGAGGATATACCATTGCTGTTCATGGTGTTCCTTGCCTTTTAATCCCAATGGAAAGCTAAACACGGAGGGGAAAAAAAAAAAAAAGTAACTCAAAAGTTGAAATAGGTGAAAATCAAGATGAGGTTAGTAAAGAGAATCATGCTTATGCTGTTTGGCTCAATGCTAATAAAATAATTTTGGTGTTTTTCCCAGCAATTAGAAGACTTTGCTAAAACACATTCCTAAATATTTGTATAAATGAATCACACACAACATGGAATGTATTTATTAACTGTCTTTTAAATTCAAAGCTTTTTACTTTTTCATAATTTTTTCAGTAGTTTTTTTACAGAAAACCCTGTATTTGTGTCTCTTGAGGCAATCAAGTGCATCCTCAGTAAGTTTGCAGATGACACCAAGTTGGGTAGGAATGTTGATCTGTTTCAAAGTAGGAAGGCTCTGCAAAGGGATTTGGACAGGCTGGATGGATGGGCCGCATCCAGTTGTATGAGTATGACATCCAACAAAGCTATAGGCCAGGTGCTGCACTTCTGTTGTAACAACCGCATGTAGCAGTACAGGCTTAGGGAAGAGTGGCTAGAAACCTGCCCATCAGAAAGGACCTGAGGGTGCTGATCACGTGCTGGTTGAACGAGAGCCAGCAGTGTGCCCAGGTGGCCAAGAAGGCCAATGACATCCTGGCTTGCAACAGAAATAGCATGGCCAGCAGGACTAGTGGTTGTCCCTCTGTCTGCAGCACTGGTGAGGCTGTATCACTGGTGAAGCCACACCTCAAGCATTGTGTTCAGCTTTGGGATCCTCACTACAGGAAGGGCATTGAGTTGCTGGAACATGTTCAGAGAAGAGCAGTGAGGCTGGCAAAGGGACTAGAAAACAAGACACAGGAGAAGTGGCTGAGAGAACTGGGGCTGTTCAGTCTGGAGAAGAGGATGCTGAGGGGAGGCCTCATTGCTCTATGAGTGCCTGACAGGAGGTTGCAGAGGATAACATGCCGATCTCTTTTCTCAGGTGACAAGTGACAGGACATGAGGCAACGGCCTCATGTTGCATCAGGGAAAGTTTAGATTGGATATCAGGAGAAAATTCTTCAGGGAAAGGGTGATCAGGCATTGAAATAGACTGCTCAGAGAGGTGGTGGAATCTCCATCCCTGGAGGTATTGAAGAGATGTGGATGTGGCACTTACAGGCATGATTCAGCAGCGGACTTGTAATGTTAGGTGGACGGTTGGACTTCCTGATCTTAAAGGTCTTTTTCATCCTAAATGATTCCAAGATTTTATGCTAACAGTCGTAGGAGTGGATCAACAGTTTGTTCAAATAATACAAAGTAATTCTTTATTCAGTGTGGCTCAAAATATAATCCTACAGCTTTCAAGAATTTGAAAACCTCACAAAATATAATATAATTTGAAGATGTTAATATGTAGGGGAGAAAAAACTGACAATAAAATTCCTAGACCACCAACAACGCAGCTGGAATGGGGATCAGTTGAAAGAGGTCAATTCTCAGGTGTGAATTGAGTCTCAGATTACATAAGAAATGACTAGAAAATTGAAATCTAGACAGAGATTTCTAGGATTCAATAATTCAGATTCCTGTTTTAGGATTAATGGAAGCATTTTATGCACAAACCAAATAATTCTTGGCCAGGTACTTTTCTGTGTTCATTAAAGTCATAAAGAGCGTTCCTAACAAGATTTTGACATTTTTCACGTATCTTGTTTACCCAGGAGAATTATATCCAGGTATTGCTACGTGAATAATACCCTTTTAAAAAATCTTACTGTAATAGCATGTTTCTTTGGATTAACTCAAAGTTTTTCCTAGGATTGTAAAAAACCAACTGCAACAAAAAACAAACAAAAGTGAAACACTGCAAGATACCAAGTACAGAACCTTGTTTATGGCAAATATATTGATTTAAGCCTATATATCATGTTACACAGATTTTTCTGCTGTTAAATAGGCACACACATCAAATTTGGAACAGGTCAGAGTATGGATTGATATATCACAGAATGTAGTGGCCCCAGAGCATTGACACTTTTGAGAAAGAGTAAGATACTAAGACTTTGCTTCCTGTGAAACCCAGGGCTTAACTTTTCAGCTGGTATTTTAAAATAGAATCCATAACTCTCATCTGTGCTTTCTCAGCTGCCTTTTAGAGTTGTTGTGAGATTGAAATAGGAACTATGTTGAATAAAACAGTGCTGTTCAGAGGTACCTGACATGCTCACACCTGACCAGGGCTGCTCCAGGAAGTCATGTTTGTGCCAGCACGATTCATGGCTGTATGACTGCTGTCAGCTTTTCAGCAGGGCTAATCAGGTTAAGCAGAACACAAAAGTAAGGTGAGCATACTGTTTGTGTTACCCAAGTCTCTTATTCAGAGTTAGTGTTTTAACTGCACACAGTATGGTATTATGTTGTACAGCCACATCTATGGCTGTAAAAATCTGTTAGAAATTAAAAGCAACTGTTTCACTGTGTTCAAATTCAATGGCATATTGTACTCTGTCCAGCCCAGACAAATGGTCACTAGACACCATTGCTAGCTGGTTTCTTTTTCCAAAAGAGATTTCAAAAGAATTCATTAGCTGTGAACTCCTTATATAATGGTGAGGAAGCTTTACTGTGTCAAGAGTTAGAGGGTAATGTTAATTAACAGTACAGGGTTTGTACTACCTACCTTTATTGTCCAAGCTTTCTAGATATACCCTGAAGCATTTGCTTTCCTGTCACTGAAATACCTAGGGATTTGTGTGTTTCTTAGAGGAGCAAAGATCTCAGTTTTATTTCTGTATTTATGCAGCATGACTCTCAACAGTTCTTCTCAAGCCTTTGACAGAGTTGTTGAATTAAGAATATGCAATGGGAGTCAAGGTAAGATGGGAGGAAGGTCTAAGGACGATGGAGTCCTACAGATGATGACACTCACAGCAAAGGAGGTGGGCTTTGTGAGAGAATGGAAACAAAATCAAGTGCTTGTACTACACTGATGCACTTCTCTGAATAGAAGGACCTATTTCATATAAATATAGAGTGCTTCCTCAATAAGTGGCTCATAATGTACTGCTTCTAAACTACACAGAAAGTACTTCTCTCATAAGAAAAATGTAGCAAAGTTATAAGGCATATTTCTGAATATTCCACTGCTTAGTAACAAAGTAGTACTGAAAATGGTTAAGAAGGGAGAGGAAAATGAGAAAATAATTGAGATTTTTCTATGTGCTCTTGTACATTGAAACATATTAATGTTTATTATCAGAACAGAGAAAAGTGGAACGATGGATAATGTTGCTCAAAGATCCTGTTTGTTTTCTTATACACATTGATAATCTTTCATTGAAATTTTGTTTTATAGTACTTTGGCTGATAAAGCAATTTTTCTAAATGATTAGTTGACCAACCATGTTTTTCATGATTATCAATAATTCCAGGTAATCAGTGTGACATTTTGGTTTACCATCTAATGACTTTAAAACAATCCCATCTGTTACTCATGTCACCTCTAGGAATAAAAAAGATTGAAGCAATAGAATTTCACAGAATTCTAACTGCATCACATAAAAGTCATTTCTAAGTGTACTGAATTGAATAGAAAATATTAGTCTCCTACAGTGTTTTCAACTAACCTGCCAAATGAAGGAGTTACTATAAATAGAAAGATAGAGACTATTGGAAAATTCTCTTGAAAGGATTTTTTTTTCTCTATTAAAGTATGAATATCTTCTCTAAAAGAATGTATTTCACTGAGGATGCCCTGAAGATGTAGAAAGAAGTCCACTAGTTGACTGCAGTTGAGCTGCTTTACATTGCTTTGTAGTTGCTAGACTTGGTGGAGCTCAGTTTGTTGCCCCATCCCTAGAGGTGTTCGAAGCCAGCTTGGATGGGGCTTTGGAAGGCATCTCTGCCCATGGCAGAGATTTTTAAGGTCCTTTGCAAATTAAACTGTTCTATGATTCTGTGATCTACATCCAAGAGGCTCCTACAGCTATTTGTGCTCTTCATTACTATGTAGGTTCTAATTTATTTTTCCATTTAAGTCAAAATGAAGTCAGAAACCCAACTGCATCACTGGATATGAATGATGTTGGTTTTCAGAATGGACTCTATAACCATTACAAGTAAAAGTAAATCAGAGCAGTCCCAAGGCTATAATATCTTATTCTGGTGACATTTACTCCAGGTGGTCAGGGATTATAATATAACAGAAGTTTCTGTTTCCCCCCAATTTACATTACATTAATCATAACTTATCTAAACATAAAGATCCAGAATCAGGTTCAGTTGCATGTCTTTAAGCAGTTGCTATGACTTCAAGCGTTGCCTACTTCATCTGTGTGTTCAAATACTCAGACTTGAGGAAAGGATTTTTTAGAAATCAATTAAATCTTATTTATGAAGTACTCAGCAATGTGAAAAGTCCAATCTAAAATAATTTCTAACTTCCTGGCTGTAAATCAGAGCTTATGGCCATGCAAATCATCAGTTGTTTTTATCTTCAAATTTAAGGGCTCTATTCTACACTGTGCGAATGGCTTAGAAGCATTAGGATTTTTCATGTCTGTACGCTACATTGTTGGTACTTGGTTTTAAATATTTATAAGTCCACTGTTAAGAACAAATCACTTTCTCAATCTATTTCACTAACAGAAATTATTTATAAGTATATCATTAATTATTTAGATTTTCCTGGTATTATATTTACATTAATAATTAAATGCATCTAATTATTAAGTTGTATAAATAAGATTTAGTTTCATTGATGTGCTGAAATGCAAACAGCAATTCTATCACTGACTGTAAACATTTGAAATGAGATACTCTTCAGTAACAAGCACTCTTAGTTGCTAGAAGTCATGACAGTAACCTGCTGAGCCAACTTACCCTCTTAGTGTCTCTGATACATAATTATGGTGCCTGTGACAGGTTTTGGGTTCGTCCAACTAGATTCAGCTTTATTCACCTCCTGTAGTTGTTACAATGCAGTAAGACAGCAATCATAATGCCGCTGTCTTCACACTGTTCACCAATGACCTCTGTACTACACAGTGGCAATTACCTTTTATAAAAGAGGTAAAAAACTGATTCACACTTCAGGAAACTTTGACCATCTTCTCATTAAAATCCTCAGAGAGTGCCGCTACTCAACAAAATGTGTAACTCTGTGCGTTAATCTCCAAAGATATAACCAATCTCAAGGGAACTTTGATTTCTGGAGTGCCCCAACATGCACATTTCTGCGAAGTACTGGCAGCATCAGCTTCCTCAGTACAGCGTTTTCAAGCAGCAGAAAGGTGAGGTTCATATTCCCTGCTATACAAGATGGCACAGTTAATGAGTGTCTAATTTCTCACTCAGTTGTGTCTTATACAAAATATAATTATATGATGAGTAAAATATAACCTGTTTCAGACCCTGATTATGATAGAATTAGACTAGGTCTAAAGGCCTATCATTACCTATATGAAGTCTTCTGGTGATTACAATTCTTCAGCATAAACCTTCAGCTAATACAGTCCCAGTGCCATTTCTAGTCTTTCCATTATCAGGGATTACTGATGTTTAGTGACTATGTTCGGTGGTCTATGTGTGAGCCTTTTGCAGCAGATAGACATGAAGTGTTTACATCTTTTGGAAATGTAGAATGGCTGTGTTTTTGGGACTCTTTACTGGCATTTGAAACAATTCATTGTTTTGAACCTGGAAGCTGAAGATCTGAGGTCTGGAGCAATGACAGTAATTACAAACTTGTTTTTTAACTATTTTTCTTTTAAATATTTAGATGGAACAGCACACCTGATGTAAGTAGTATTCCTGGAAGCATTCTTAACAGAGACCTTTTTAATTTTTCTGTCTTCCTGAGTGCTCTTGGAAATAGTCTAATTGGTCATCGACTAAAACTTCCCAGTATATAGTAAAAAATGTTAGATTTTCCAAAAAGGATTTGCCATTGTTCGTACCAAGTAAGAACTTGTTATAAATAGCTGCTCTTAGTTGAATACAGACATAAAATGTTCATAAATGTTTATTATAGCACTCTATAATTTCAGTATCAACTTAATACTTTCTTCTCAGGTCTTTATTTGGTAATGTAATACTGAAATCTTTAATTGCCTGCTTTCATCATGTTTTCTTTATTCTTTTAACCTATTTCTAGCCATGCTGATTTATTGAGAAATAAAAGTAAGAATAATGTCAATTATTCTTCCCAAGCAAAAGGACCCAGGGGAGCGCGTTAGGACAATGTGAACTGCATGGAGAAAGAACTGAGATGATGCTAATTTACATGAACTTTTAATTTGAGAATAATGCTAGAAGTGAATCATTGTCTTCAAGGTGAAGACGTACATTAGCTTCATAACTAAACTAAACTTAGTTAAGCTTAGTTAGCTTGGTTAAGACTTAACTGTGAAAGTGACATTAGTAACCCAACATAACTGTTATGTTTCCAATCCTACAAAAGCTGAAGAATATTTATTAAAAAAATAAGTTTCATTGATAGAGTATGTATATATTCAAATCATGAAGAACATATGATTGGATAAGAAGAAATCTAATAATTCATCTGTAGTATATGTCTTACATTCAATGAGAATTTTCTAAAATCTGCAATATTCTTTCCTTGACTAGTATTTACTTTGTTTTGTATTGTGTTTTGGTCATCCAATTAGTTTGCTTGCTGAAAAACTGAGCCATAATCACACCAAATGCAGTGAAGAGATACAAGTCGGACTGAAATTGTGCTCTCCACAGGAAGTAAAGAGCAACATGCATGCTATGGTAGTCCAGTTCTACTTTTAGAAAGAGTAAGTGGCTAATGTACTTCAGGAAGGAGCACACAAATAGGTTGCAAGTATCATGCTTTAATGCTTTTATGTTGCAAACAAATCTAATTGTTCATATGGGGATGGGAATTCAGAAAAATCATGACAATCGTTGCTCTCAGACTAATCACTAAACTTCAGCCAAAGCTGTCCAACTGTCAGTCATTTCACAGTTCCTTATTTTGATTATGTATAGCCATACAGCCATTCCATCTAATCCTAGACTGTGAACTGCCTCAAGAAAAACTTTCTTTTATTTCTCTCAGTGTGGTTTGTGTTTCTAAACTCTTTCAATCTCTGTCTCAATCTGTGTTATCAGATTTTCTTCTCCCAAAGTTACTTTCCTTAAATTATTTATGCACAGACAAATTTACACATGAAGTCATTCATATCTGTCTTTACATGTACCCAAGATCTCTCTGAATCTCTTTTCAGGAAGAATTCAAGAGCATACCATAGTTTTGCCTGTAGATTGCATATTCTGTCTGAAAATTGTCCTATGTAGAAAAAATTTGAGAGTCAATGCAATGCAGAATATTATCAAATTTCACAGAGTATCAAATGAAGTATATATACACTATTTTTTTTTTTACACAAAGAGGTTCTAAAACAGAAATCTCATATAGAAATAACAAGATTAACTTCAGTAATTCATGGCTTAGGAAAAATCTTAAAGCTATCCAGGAACCTAGATAATCAGACAGCAAGTCTTCACTGAGTTTTCTGTAGATATGCAGTCTGTAACTGTAGATGTACATTCTGTAGCTATGCCTTGCTTATCTCATGTACATGTAGCATCAGCTCTAAGTACTACATGAACTTGATATATAGACAAGCTTTTTGTGTAGCCAAGCTCTGTGTGATAGTTTCATATTAATCTCTCTGTTTACTTGCTGATTATGGGCCTAGTCAGTGTAAATAAAAGTACTGGTTTCTGGAACTGTTGAAAGGAAGTTGTTTGATTCAGGCATCTAATTGTTCCATGTCACCTTTTACTCACCCCAGCTAAAAAAAGAATCTTGTTTCAACTGTCAATGTTTAGATCTGCCAAATTGTAAGGCCATAAATAAGCATATATAATATTGTTAAAGCTAGGCACATGGACAGAAATGGTAGTAGCAGATTGGAAACAGCTCTCTCTTGTCAATAGAGATTTTGCTTCTGTGAACTCTCATCCAATTTGCAATTAATTAAAATTTAACGCTCTTTAACATGATTGGGAAAAAATCTTAATCATAAGGCAGATTGACCTACATGTCTGATAGACTGAAAGAATGCATCGTTACACAAATTTCTTCTGATTACAATTCTCAAGATAACCAGTTATTTGGGAATGAGTTTCTGCAGACTCTGGACACATGAGTATCAACAAGTGGATTTGAAAATTGATTACAGCACCAGTGTCAATTTATGTTATCTTAAGGAGGTGTGCAGTAGTAGTACCTAGCTGTACTTTGTTTCCTGAAGACATTGAGTTTCCAAGCTTTCTTTACATGTACTTATTTTAATGGAAATAATTGGACTTCATTTTAAAATTAAAACCAAAAAATCATCATAGATGAATGGCTTGGGTTGGAAGGGACATAATGGCCACCTAGTTCCAACATTCCTGCCATAGGCAGACACCTCCCACTAGACCAGATTGCTTAAAGACTCATCCAGCCTGGCCCTGAGCACTTCCAAGGATGGGGCGTTGAGCAATTTGGGTACCCTCTGAGTAGAGGGTATTATTCTGAATATCTAATCTACCCTCTTCTAGTTGAAAGCCATTACCCCTTGTCCTATCACTACACTCCCTGATAAAGAGTCATCTCCAGCTTTCCTCAGCCCCCTTTAGGTACTGGAAGGCTGCTATAAAGTCTCTCTAGAGACCTTATATCCCAATTTGATCTTGATCAAGTCTTTGCCTGATGATGACAAGTTAAGATAAATTAATTTTGTTAGTAGAAAAATAGTGCTTCGAGATCATATATATTTGGACTTGCCAATAATAATTGACATACCACCAAGCAGTATGTAGTTAAACATTTCCAGACAAGATGGAGTATGGAGGAGAAAGTATGATATGACAAGTAACAAATTAATGAATTAAAAAATAAAACTTTTGACCTTTGTCTTTGGATGTTCGATTTGCTGGTATCCTCAAGAGGGGGCTGGTAAGACTCTTATTTGTCATTGTTGATTGTTGCTGGTACTGAATTTATATTGACATTAATTAAATCCGTGCTTGAAGAGTTGTGCTTAGAGACTTAACATGGCTGGAAAGAGATGCTGAAGGGATGCGCTAACATGCTTGGAGATATTAAGAAATCTCATAAGTGATTGATTCATATGCCCTCCTTTGCTCAAGATTAAAATGGTCACTAGACTTGTTTCCCAAGGGGTTATTTTTTCCACATCAAATTGCAGTCTATTGGATTTGGGGTGGGATGGAAGGAAAGAAATTTGCCTTTCTCAATATCTGAGAAGCATGTACCTGGATTTTCTCAATGTTTTTCTCTTAGGAAATTCTGTACTACTCTAGGCACAAGGAAAGTTAATAGTGTCTTTAATATCACACTGTTTCTTTAGCATGGAACAAGATGATCTCTAAGGTCCCTTCCAACCTGAACCATTCTATGGTTCTATGGTTCTATGTACATACTTCCTAGATTCTTATATTTCTGTCATATGTTACATATGCCATGTGGTATGCGGAGTTGGGGTCTGTGGCCAGTTCTGGACCAATTGTCTTTTCTTTTTGGGGTAAAAATTCTTCTGAGTGCTGAAATCCTTCTGTGTTCCTCCATTCAGGTGTATAACAAAACCCCATGTGCAAATTCTTCTGAGCTTTACAGCTCACTGATCCATTTTTAATTTTCATAAATATCAGAGGTGGACTGATGTGTTCCTGTGTGCAGGAATGCCTGACTGTCTTACTTCTCTTTTATACTGACATTTCTCTACTTCCAGGGAAAGGAAAAAAAAAAAAAAAAAGTAGCTTTCTAGGTACTTTTTTGATTCCTACTGAACATTAAGCAAATATTTTATTTAACTATCTATCAGTAGTTGCTTGTGTGGTAATAGCTAGTTTTAACAGCTAGTTTAGATTCCATTATTTTAGCATGTAAAGTTATAGTTGTTTTTCTCCATAAGCATTTTTTTGCATATATCAACACAGATTTTCCATGATCATTTTATCATTGGTACACTAGATATCATTACACATCCTGAAGTCTTCTCATCTTCTTTTTTTTTAGATGACTTTAGTACTTCACGGCTTTCACAAAAACAGCTCAGTCCCCAGCACAGGTTTCTGATGGGTGTTGACTACAAAAACTAGCCATTTATTACCTAGACATCCTTTCTGGTCTGTTAATTGCTTTCAAGGCTTTATTTTGTATACCATGTCAGCTTAATTTCAAGATAAATTGACAAGAGACTAATGAAAACTCTAGGTAGCCAATCATAAACTTTTCCTATTAGTGATGGTTTTGAAATTTCATATTAGTTCTGTTGAACATCATTATGCCCACGAAGGTTTCTGTTTGTTCCTGTTATATTGTATATGTACATATCTCCTGATTTGACTCTTTTTAAGAATTCCTGCCAACCTATTTGAAATGAATTGCTATACTTTTTTGAATTCCTCCCTTATAAAATTTTGACATCCTACTTTACAGAAATTTTATCTTATTTACTATATTCTTTCAAACACATTTAAACAATGCAATGTAAGCCATGAAGGCTGTCTTCAAGAGAAGATTTTCTCAGTCTGCCTTTCTCAATTTTCCTGTTTATTTATCCTCATGGAATAAGCTTCTCCATGATTTCTAAACCAGAGAGAGCATATAAAAACACTCAAGAACCTTTGCTTACAAAAGCAGGAATTAATTTTTTCATAGAATTTTTCTATATTCTTCATTGTTGCTGTAACTTTGTACTATTGCTCAGGATAGATACGTAGTTGAAGTATTCACGAGCCCAAGAAAAGCAGCAACAAATTCTGAAAGAGGACCATACATATTAATTGGTTTACTTTAGAAATGTTGTGCAGCTCTTTCTTAGCAAAATGAGTTTTATTCCTGATAAAATGTTAGCACCAACTGATGCTACTGAATTAACTTATTATTTCTGATTACTTCCTTTTTCAGGAGCTGGTAAGTGAATATGCATGAGTAAGAAATAATCCGGGATCCATTGTTTCTTTTTAGTCTTGCTGCAAATCAAAATCTTTTATGAGCTTTGAAAAGTGTCTTAGAATAGGTACATCAAATTATGGTACATGGAGAAAAACAAAATTAATTTGTATGGTTACTGCATGAGTGGACAGTCTTTCTCACCCCACTATTCTAAATCCTAAATGCTGGTGTTAACAGCATCTGTTCTGTTAGCACATGCAATATCAGTTATATCATGTCTCTGAAGACTGCTTCACTACTTGTAGCCCACTCTTCTCCACTATGCAAACTGATTTTATAATCAAATATGATTTAAGCTTCAGCAATATTGCAATTTCAGCAGAACTTTTCAGAGTCCTGAGCCAGGCTCCCTCCCTCTTCTAAAAAAATTGATTACTCTGAATATATGTAGTTGCATGCAGAACAATGTGCTTTTACTTAACAAAATTAACAGATGAACAATGGACTTCATACTACCAATAACAAGAATGGATGAACATTTGCAACGTATAAGTGGAAAGAAGAACTTTATAATTTTTAAGTGGAAAGATAGTCTGTCATTTCATGTTTACCATTGGAGACTTGGTGCTTTCCCCAGGAAGTAGGATGGCCATAGCAGAATGAGATGTGTGCCCCACAGAGTTACAGGCCTGGCAGCACCAAGATGTGCTCTTGTAGACAGGGCCCTGAGCTGTTGTCTGAATCCTTTATGTGCACCTTTTGGCTGAGAGGGCATTTTCAGTGGGGAAAAATAAAAAAAACATTCCTAATCTCTTTGGCATACTCTGTGCTTTCTGTCCTAGCTAAGAAACTACTCCTTATTGCCAGGAAGGCTTTATATTTTGTAAAGCAAGCCATTGTGAGATTTCCTAGTGGTTGGCCCCTGAGACATGAGCTCCACCTTCTTGTTTTGTTTCATTCAAGACTTGCTTAAGGAAGAGGATTTCTCAAAATAATGTAATTTGTGAGGTTTCTCTAGTGATATCGCTATGGATACTTTGCATTATAAAGAAGACACTACATTTGTGTTTTTCTTACAGTCCTAAAGTTACCAAGCAATGTTATACAACTGAACTCTAAAAATGAAAAACAGGTATGACGCGTGAAAGCAAAAAAAATTAAGACATGGAGAGTCCATCTGTTTGTCACTGACATTTCCATTGCCTGCTGTAAGGAGGAATAACAGAGCTCTCAGCATCCCAAACCAAACCCCGGTCTGCCACCCTCGTCCTGCTCCCAGGAAGCCACAGCTCAGGTGCCAGGTCTCCCTGGCGCTCCCATCAGCACGATGCGGATGCATGCGGCCACTCAGGGGTGAGGCTGGGAGTTGCTGCCTGGCATCCCAGCAGGTTTCCATGGGTCTAGCTGTGTGTCTTTCCTGCCTGCTGACAGCAGCTCCTGCTTCCCCAGCCACACAGAGAAATGGTATCATTTCTCGTACCACGTACCTGTGCCTGCATACATCCTTCATGAAAAAGGCTGCCTGAGCCTGGCCTGCCTGAGCATGAAAATGTGTTTATCATTTGTATTGTACTGTATCAATCACAGACAATATCCAAGCTGTATTAATCACTGCACAGGGCTCGAACAAAAAGTCTGTACTCCAGAGAGCTCACATTCTAGGTAGAAGGCAGGGAACAGCAGGCAAATGTAGACAGATGTAGCAGGAAACAATAGTCATCAACTATGAAACAGCAGTCATCTGTATCATAAACAATGATTTACTTATTTTTTAATGAGGGCAAGTAAAAGCTTTGAACCAACTACTTCTTGTGTCCATGGGTTATTCACACTTACTAACATATTATATCCAGCAAGTATGAGAGATGCAATTTTTTTTTTCTGTAAATAATAGTGATAGACATCTTGCCAAGACTTTTTATGAAATTAATAAGATGTTTTAAAAACTTGGACTGGAAAATTCAACTTCCTAATATACTAATTTATGTTTGCATAGATTTTTTCTTGCTACTATGAAGAAAAAGATTTACGCTGCTGGAGAATGTGAAACTCTGCTTTTGTGAAATCCAGCTGCATGTAAATGAGAAAACAGCTCCTCAGGAACTGCCTCCTCTCATTTTGTTAAGCAGGTGTGGAAGTTTTCCAAAAATGTTTTTGAGACACTGCTGCAAATTCAGAATAGAAATGTAAAATCATTTCCATTTCGTTTCCATAGGAAAATAACTCTGTTTTCATTGATGCTTAGTATTATTCAAATCTGGCCATACTTTCTGCACATAGGAGAAAGCCTATGTGAAGAAAGGCTATAAAAAGCTGTGCCGTTGTTGTGCCAAGAAAAGCACAGGAGAGCCATGGTTTGGTCAGGCACACCGAGGTTAAGTAAAAGCAGTATGGATCCTATCACTATCAGCAATGTTAATTGTCTGTGCTTGGGCAGGGGCCCGGCAAGGATCCCAGCCAGCCCTTCTCATGTGCAAGGTAACAGCGACAAAGGAGGAGTGGCTGGAGCTTTTGCGTGAAGAATCACCAGTGTGCTGCACGGTGTGCTGCAGTCCTGTGCTACATAATCTCTCCTTATGAAGGGCCTACTCCCAACATACAGCCTATTCATTTAACAGTCACAAGGGGACAGTCTGCAAAATAGTCTCTGAAGTTGCGATTTGGACTGAGTTATCCTTTTTTCTGTGACTTTGCTACCACAATCACTATAGTCAAAAGATAATGACATTGAGCAAAATGGGTAACCTTTTTCCCACCACGTTTGACCTGGGATTCCCAGTTTAAATCCCAGTTTGAAGTAGTGGAAGAACAGCTACATTTAGGTGAAACACATTTAAAACAATATGTACCAATATGTACATTGACTTATCTACATCTGACATTCTTGGTGCTCCTTTCCATAGACATGATTTAATCTAGCTGTCTTCTTTTCTCTGGAGAAAATTACAGTCCATTTCTCCTTTGATCTATCAGCTTGGAGCAGCTGGCAACTTGTCAGCACCCCTTCTGCAAACGGACATTTTGCTGCTCACAGCAATACCCCAGCAATCTGTACACACTCAGCCTCGACAAAATGACTGTGTAATTAGTAGCCAAGGAGTTACTTTTCTCACTGCTGTTTTGTTTGAGCATTTTGGGTGATTCACACTTCGACTACTTCCAGTTCTCTTACCATGAGTGTCCAACCTTTTGGTTTGCCTGGTTGAGTGAAGAGGAATTGTCTCAGGCCACATATAAAACATATAATATAGTTTCCATAGATAACTTCTTTTTAATATATACGTATTAATTAAAACATAAAAAAGAGGCAGCAAAACCATAAAACTAGCTGATTGGATAATCTTCCCCATTAGAAAAAAAAAAGTCCCTGAAGGTGAACAGCCAGGTTCCTAAAAGAAATAGAGATACTTCCTAGCTTTCAGCTATGCCTTAAGCATGTGCTTAAATGCAAGTATTGCGTTTTCTTTGTAGCTAATGGTAGCCATGCATCTGCTAAAATGCTTTTGGAGGATACAGATCTATTGAGAAATAGGTGTTAAGTGGGGGACACATTGCAAACAAAGATCAGGAAAAACAAACGTGACATTCTGTGTTACAGGGCTAAGAAGATGGAAGCATTAGTAGCACAAAAATGTATGTGCTGCATGCAAATCTTAATGAAATTGGTGATTTAAAATCACAACATTTTTTTTAAATGCAGGTTTCCAAGTCTCATTAACTTCAAACAAGAGGATTCATATTCTATTTAACTAGACTTCACATTGAGCCACTTTTCATTTACAGTATATTCCTAAAGGTAGAAGCAGCAGGGAGATGAAATGACTTCATTTACTGGAATTACAGCTTCTTTTATAGAAAACGTTAATCATTTTATATATGACAACCTTATGGTTAATGTTGCTAGAATACTCCTCATAAAACATTATTTTGTGAATGCATAGACTCTCCTACTGAGCACATTACAGCTTTCAGTGGATGTGCTAATCCAGTTTGAATATATGTAGTATTTAATCTTAATTATGATGCTGAAGTCTATACAATGTTAATTATTCATTTTGCATGTTCTTTGCACTTTATTGTAATTCATAATGTCCTTAATCAAAATGTAGCTTTTAATTATAACTGTAAAATTTGGATGAAACCTGCCTGGTAAGCATAAGCAGACTTTTTTTGTTTTGCTTAGATTTTAGTGGAAAAGAGGAGAGGGGAAAAGAGTGTTGAATTAACAACATTTGACTAAGCAAGCAGCATGTCTCCCAGCCCTCCGCACAGCCTTCTGTGGCAGCCAGAAGCAGCGAGGATTCCTCTGCTGACATTTGCTAAGTTGGAAATCTCAAGTCCTGAGAACACAGGGTGATTTTTAATCTGGCACTCTTGCCTCTTTTTCATCAGTTCCAGAATGTGGTGAGCTTCTACAGGTAGCGTAGTGCATCTCTTTGAAAAGCTTTCAAACAAACAGGCTAGGACTGGCATCGTACACAGAAAAAAATAGAAGGAATTGAAAGAAACCATTGCAGTTCCAACACCCTTAACAGAATATATGAAAACAGAGGAGTAAATTCAGCAGAATAATAGGACAAGAAAATGGGTAGCAAGGGTTATACTAGACAGAGATTAGGATTCTGCTTTTTTTTTTAAAGAAAAGCAGAAACAAGTTAGTGCAACGCTTTTAAACTATTGCTGCTTTTCGTATCAAGTAGGCTTTAAATAACAACTAAGTGTCAAGTTAAAAATCGTGGGAATACAGAAGATGATAGAAAGTGTCATATCTTAGTTGCAGCATTCAGTTGAATATTTACATGACACAGCAGAATAGTAAGTTCTAGCTTTTCTGGATTTTGTTTCTTTTTAAATGCATGTATTTTTAAGTGGAAAAGTACTCAAAGTTGACTGAAGGGAGCACTGTAGCAATCAAATCACAGATGCCTGCCCTCTTTCCTTCTTATTCTTTCTGGAATCCTGGAGGAAAAAAAAAAATCAAATACTTACAGGAGTCATATTATCATCCAGAGAAGACTAAAACATATATAGTCTCATAAAGGAAACCTCTATCTTGGCAAGTATGTTCTTGCAAACCCTTGCCATGCCAAATATACAGCAAGCTATTGATGAAAGTTACTTGTGAAATCTCCAGGGAGGAAATCACGTCTTTTTCACCTGAAAGATATATTGGCAAATATGAACTGCCACACAAGCTTTGATATGAGCTGCAGCTGCAGCTCCTCATCTGTCTGGAATGTCACAGTTCAGTAGTTACACCTTTGGTCAGATTTGCTGTGGCAGATCCCAGGTGACTTAAGGAATATATCCTCTCTCATTAGATTTGTAGTCATGAAATGACCTTTAGAAGGGAAAACAAAAATTCTAATGGAAAAAATTAATCTGTGTCTTAGGAGGTATTTTCCTCATCTAGTATTTGACACTTCATTTTTGGCTCACAGATAGAACTTCTCATGTTCAAAATCCCATATGGGCAGTGTAACCTTGTTTATGGAGTTGCCTATTCTTCCCTCATCACCTGGGAGTTGCTGAGCCATCCAACACATGTTAACATATTGCCAGTATTCAAGGGTGAGCTACTTACAAAAGGGCAGCAGGAGAGGATGAGCACAGAGAGAGGCGTAGGAAATTACTAGACAGGTGGGTATGTTGTTTTCCTGAGTAACAATTACAGGTGTTAGCCAGCCAGACTATTCTGCCTGTTGGGATTCCCTTTTCCATGAGATCAGTGCTTGAAAAATCTAAAATTGGCTGGAACTTTAGCACTTTAATAATGCTTTATGAGTAAGAGATGACCCGTATGTTGAGATATACATACCGTGTCCCATAGTGGAACTGAAGTCCTCTGGAGGTTTTCCTGATGTTCTCTGAGCTCTCTTCTGTTGCCATTTCCATCTACTATTATTGGTGGTCATTTCCTGTCTTGTGTTCATAGCAATCTTTGCTTCTCTTCTTTGGCTGTCTTGCATGGTTTTCAGCCCTTTCTGATGTTTAATGAGTTGAAGATAATTTTGTGAGATTGTACAAAAAGAAAATTGATGTGTATATGTGATATCATGACGAGATCAATGCCAAGTAAAAGAGTTATGAATAGGTCAGGAAATATTTAGAATATTATTTTAGAAGAGATTAGTTTATATCATTTATATTTTAACCCAGATTTTGTAGAAGCTGGTTGACTACGTTTAGAAAGTTACAGAGGAGTGGGCAAATTGAGAATAATAATCAATAGCAAATCATATTAATTTGTTTTCACAGATCCTTTGAGTAGTCTTTTTTGTTTTGTTTGCTAGGTCTGTCAAACTGTTAGCTGAAGGGTTTATGTACATTATTTCCTCCCACGCTCTGTTTGCAGATTTTGCTGTATGATTATTTACCGTCATTAGTTGTGATGTGTGGTTGTTCACCTGAATCACAGGACATTTCTTCTTTCTATAATGTGTTGTTGAAAACATACAAAATAAAAATCATGTAGCTTATATTTCCTGTTCCATTTATAAACTATTCTTACTAAACATTTCCCAAATATTTAGGGCAAACTATCACTGGTTTTAAATAATGACTGTGGCTGAGTAAAGCTGTATATGGTATGGAACTGATTCTAACAGGAGATACCAGGACAGTATTACTTAACTGTTCAATTTAAAAATGAAATTTTACTTTAAAAGAAACAAATGCACCTTGCATATACCCTATTCAAAGAAGACAAAGAGGCCCACTTTCTTTTTAAAAGAAATTATTTTTCTATTAGCTGTCTGGCACAACCTCGCTGCAATGACCTGACGGGTTCACTGACAAATTGTGCTGTCCTAAATTAGCACATAATAAGTGCCAAATCCACTAAAAGGGCTCTTTTCATGCCGAACTCAAGTAATTTACCATCTAAGACTAGCATTAGCTAAGCTGCTATTGTTTTTTAAACTTACAGTCATACTTGATAACCATATTTTAGTCTTTCATATGCTACAAAACTGAAGTCCTGATATTTAAAACACACTGGTAATAAATAAAATATGAGATACACAGAATTTTATTTAATGCCAAAGTGTTCGTTTAATGATTAGCAAGAAATTAGTATTTCCCTAATTAGACTTTTAAAAACATTTAAATATGTTTCATTATTGACAAATATATCCTCCTGTTCCGTTAAAAAAAAAACAGATATGTAAAAGCTACAGTGAAATATGTTGAGATAAACAACTGAAAGAAAAGACTGTATGACATAGCTTCTACAGTCTGTACTTTGTTTTGTTTCAACAGTTAAACGTTTCACTCCTCTGAAGTCAATTGATTTAAAATATATACATATATACAAGAGAAAATATTGTTATGTGTTTCAGTTGCTTTTTGTTAACTTTGATCTTTCTATTTGAATTTAATCTTTAATGCTGAATGATTGACTGGCACTGGAATTCCACCTTCAAAGCATACATTCCTTGGGGCTGCTGGCTGAGTTCTAGCTTGGGTCTGCCCCAGGAAATGCAGGAACCCTGAGATAGCCTGATAACTTCTGCTTTGCAGTATGGTTTGCGCAGTGCATCATGTTGCCACAGAGACTTGATTTTTTTCTATTCAGCTTTGGAATTTGAGGCACCACATTGAAGAAGGATGCAGAAGTGATATGCTGTTATCTTAAAATGACATTGGTAGTGCTGCAGAGGGGCAAGGACAACTGACTGGGCAAGAAATAATAGAAATAGCAACTATGAAAGCAAAAATGTTCTCTGCTTTTTCAAAAACAAATAAAGATGATGCAGAGAGAAGGGGAGTTTAAACAGTCTATCACTGTTCATAATGGTAAGAGGATCTTGTGAATAGGCCAAGAGGCTATCATTGCAAGCTACATAAAAATGCCAGTTGTGTGTTGACACTATAAACTACTATCCAGTAGGTAAGACAGAGCCAGTTAGAGATTTACTTAAAAGCCTTTTTTCATAAAGATGCTTGACTTCACAGTAGAGACTTCTTTGTCAACTGAAGAGAATGATGTGGGATAATTCGTGCTATTTTAATGGATAGTGGGTGTTACAGTTTGAAATACCTTCACCATTAGAATAACCTGTAACCTTATGGTCTTGTATTTTGTATGTATGTCTGTCCTCTACTCCATATGGAATATGAGGACCATGTATGAACTTTGAATTTAGGAATACCTGAGTTGCATTTATCCAAATGCGTTCCTAAATTATGAATATCAGATCACTGATCTTGTAGGTGAGACCACTTCATCACACATACGTACAGGGAAATTCTCAACATTCTCCATGTCTAAATAAAAAGTACAGTTATTTGAATTATTAACGCTGTTATTCAAATTGCATTTTGTATGATGAAAAATTTGATATGATGAAAATATTTATGATGATAAAACAACGTATTAAAATACGTAATGTTCCTTAATGTAAATATACTGGTTTCCTAAATAGCTCTTATTTTTGAGACTTTAAAAAACCAAAATAAAAATCCTGTAGTGCTCCTGTTTCATTTGACTGTAAAACAGGATATACAGAGCGACCATGTAGAACAAATTTCTGTTGTCCTTGATTTAGGTTGCCTTCAGAACTGACTTTCTGTGGTGTTCAAATTTTTAATACTTCTGTATATAACTACTCTGACAGCATATTTGTGTCAAAATCCTAGCTCGTCATTGTTCCAATTGATATTGTAAAAATATTCCATTTTGTAATCTTTTATACCTGTTCTTGAATTTAATACTACCTGGATTATTCAATAATACTTGCTTATGCATTGTCACACTAAAGACCACAAGACTAAATTTGGCATGCACTCATATCACAGAATTGTAATTTGTACTTGAAAATTAAGCACCTGGAAGCACTACAGAAATACTCCCCTTAAATGACTCATCTTATATTTAATAATAGTCACCCTTAAAATGATAAATTTCTATTCTTATTTGCGAGTTTGCCAGAGCTTCAGATTAACGGTCAAGGTTTATGGATTTTGTTCTGACTATTGCCAGGGTGTTCCGTAATTGACTTGAAGCAGTTCAACAATTTTTCTTAATTTCAATTTAATGACCAGTGTTAAAAAATTTCCACTATTAACATTTGTCTCATTTTGGTCTAACTGTGCTGGAGGGTTTACTTGAGGCTAGCTGTGGTTTGGTTCTGTGACCAAGTGCCTGTCAGTAGCCGGGCGTATCGGGCGCCTTCCCCACACACTTGGCTCGTGTAGTTCCTACCCATTCTGCAACTTCTCTGCAGTGAAAATCAGAGCATGAATCTAGGGACAGTTTGGAGACTGACCTCAAAAGCAACTGATTCCAAACAAAATGCTGACATCAACACTCCCCAAATAAAAGACACAGATTAAATTACTTCAAGTTGATCAAGGAAGAGGATGCTGTGAAGGTTCAAAATGAGCTCTGATGTCCTGTGCCGAAAGTACAAGACTTTCTTCTTGTTAACAAAAAATTACAGAGTTAAAATTCAGCAGAAGCTTTATTGGCACAAAAGGGAAATGCTTTTGAGAGAAGAGACATCCAGAACAGATGCTGTAAGCCAAAGCACCACTATTTCATAGTGGCACAAGAGTCCCACTTACACATTCCTCTCATAAAAGTACAAAAGACATAACCTAATGGATTTTTATTCCCAAATGCAGGATGGAAAAGTTGACAATAAGAAGCAGATCTCTCTGTGGCTTTGTTTGTTGCTAGGAATGACTTCAGGTACTGGAAGGCAATTTCTAGTGCTTGTTCCACTCACCTGCAGCTGTGGTACTCCACTGATATGAGAGAATGTAGCTGTGTCATCTCTGTTCTCAAACAATGTGGGAATCTAATTGTTTTGTGGAAAAGAGAGTTAAAACATTCAAAGATAAATTAGGTGTCAGTTTTATTGCCAAGTATTTTTACTTTTTGTCATGTACAGGCACTCTGTAAACAATCTGAAGAGTTCATGCTTGCATCAGCTTGTGCTCAGTGGGAGTTTTCTTTTAACAATGGCTTGAACATTAATAAGCTGGTACCCATAGCTTATGCCATGTTGCTTCAAGAGATGAAAGCCTAAAACTAAAATCAAACAGAAGGTCATAGGGTTTTAAGTGCCAGACAGATTCAGAAACAGAGATGTGTTAGCACGGTTCCTGCGTTTTACTTATTTATTTAAAAGAAAATCATGGCTTCCTTTAATTTCCTCAACATCATTCCTGTACTCCAGACCTTCCTTTACCTTTTTTTTTCTTTAGTTTTTTCTTCTCTCTTTTGAGGGAAGGCGTGTTCATGAAGAATATGTGAATCTGAAGACCTTTCATGCCCTGCGTATTCCTTGTACTTGTATGTGGATTACAAAACTCTGCCAGTTTTGAGTACAAAATGGAAAGATACAATTATGTTGTCTATGTCCTCTTCAGTATTGCTAGGAAAGATGTTTTGTTAACATTAATATGACCATTTAAATTCAACATCCAGCACAAAATACCTGTCACTACATAGTTCTTAAACTTTAGAGTTCTCTGTAGATTTTACCTACTTAAATGAAGGTCCAAATCAGTTCTTGCTTGTTTATTTGCTTTCCAAGTCTCCAAAATCAGCAAGATTTCCATGAAATTGTCATTAAATGCCTCTGTGTCCCGGTTTGACCTAGCAGACAGCTAAGTCCCCCACAGTTGTTCGCTCACCCTCCCCCGTAAAAGTCACATGATGTGATGTGGTATGGAATAGCTCTTTGGTCAGTTTGGGTTAGCTGCCCTAGTCCTGTCCCCTCCCAATTCACAGCTCCTTATGCCTTCTAACTGCTTCACTGAGGAACAAAATGTGTCCTTGGCTGTGTTCAACACTGCCAGGTGTTATCAGTTGTTTCTCTTCTGGGAACAAAAACACAGCTTCATACCAGACACTGTGAGAGAAGTAACTTCTGTTAGAAACTAAGACACTCTGTTATATTGGGAGGTAGGGGGAAGAGGTTGAAGTTTGAGTCTGAATAAACTTTATGTGATCGTTAATTACTTCACATCCTACTGACATTGAGAGAATGTGGTTATACCTGAAACTAGAAGGTGAAGCAAACATTTAAAGCACTCTTCATATTTTGGAGGGTTTCATTATGTTTTTGAATTAATATTTGGTTTGAACTAACTTCTGAAACAATATTTCTGAGATTTTATGTAGTTGTTGGAGTAAAAGGATACTGTAGTATCCTTTAGTATGTAGTAAAAGGATACTGAAACATGAATCATATTTGCATCATGCTTCCAAAATTATTATCTTTTTCATTGTTTGCTGATGCAATTGAAGTAAATATTCATGTGATGTTGTACATGCAATGGAAGGAAAATTTGTCTTATTGTTACTACTACTAGCACACGTTGATTGGTGTTATGCAAAAGCAACAGCACTTCTGCTTAAGGTTCACTGATTCCAAGGAAAGCACCCGGAGGCGAGCTTGGATTCATCAGTTTAATAGAGGGGTACTCATGATACCGGGGCTGCTGTTGGGCAGTCTGTGCCGATAGAGGTGCTAGCAGCAGCAAGCTGGCAAGCTCTCTCTCTGGCTGAACCCTGCTGGCAGTAGCAGGGTTTGGCTGGAAAGAGAGCGCTCCGTGGTGTCGTGGCCATTTGTATAGTCATCGTCTGTCATGGTAAGCAAGGTCATTCACAGAAAGCAACAGTGCTTATTTACAGCCACAGGGCACTTTTCTCACGAACAAGTTTTCATCTTGCTATATGCAGGTGTGCAGGCCAAGGCAGTGTACTTGTGTTCCCAAGCTAACATAAGCCCTTTCTCACGGGCTAGTTCCCTGTTCAGGCCCTGATCTGCAATTTTCCATACAATGGATAAGCAATAGAGCAGTTAACTGGAGCGTATGGTTAGCATCATTTAAACAGAATCCTGTCTCTACACCAAAAAGTTATCGAATACAGTTGTACAGGACCTGTTAATGGTGGACACCCTCGAAGGAGAAAGCTGATCGTTAAGGCTTCCCTGCCTTTCACAGCTGCATTAAATAAGGGATTGCATTTAATATATTGGAGGAAGCTGAGACTGCAATTAGTTGAAACACAGACTTCTGACTTAACTGGGGCAGAATCTGTGCATGCAAAGTTCTGGGCTTTTGCGCTGCTAACAAATAATTTTCTTACAGGTCTTGCTATTCTTCTGCCTAGCAGTAAGAAGCCACTGCTGGCTCTGCTGCAAAGAGGCCACGCGTTGGAGTAAGGGGTGAGTGCCTGAGTTCAATGTTGTTATGGGGTTCTTAGCCAGTAGTTCGTGACCAGTGCTCTGTAAACCACAGCTGTAACTTGGGAAATGGCTGTGGCCCAATTACTTTTTTCAATAGGTAGAGTTAACTTTGCACTGCTTCATTCGTATGAATCATTATATGGATTGCACCCAAATGTATGAGGAGAACTAACTGTCTCACTGTACACGCTGCTGGTTAGCTGAGCATGTGCATTGAAGAGCGTTTTTCTGAAGTGTAATATTTGTGCATACTTGTGATTTAGATATGATGAACCTGCGTTTATGTACATACGTACTGATACTCTATATATGACATACTGATAGTATATGATAGTATATATATGAAAAAGATAAGCTTTGGTAGATTCCAGAGCTGTTACAAGTTAAGGTGAAAGTCAAGGAGTTGTATTTAAATAGCGGAAAATAATTATTAAATATCTTAATGTGGGTTTTTTTAGGTTTTTTTTTTTTTTTTGGAAATGAAGATTCTTATTTTTCTGTAATAAATATTTGCATAATACACAGCTATGATCTTTAACATGGAAATGAACTAAAAAGAGCATTTTACTTTTTCTGAATTTGCATAGCATAATTGCATTTTAATCAACTAACTGCATTTTACAAACCTGAAATGAATGTAAACCTAATAGCTGAACTATCATCACTTGGTGCTCTCATTGAGGGTAGCTTCTGTCACCTGCAAATTATTTTCTTGGTTTCAGTGGTGAAAAGATAATGTACACAGTAACATAAATTACAAGTGTCTGTAATATTTATGTAAATGTAGACAAAGAACTTCAGTGTCTTCTGTTTATTTCCCAGCTCCATCTCTGGTTCTAGAGACCAGAGTAATTGCGCAGCAACAAAAACTGGGAACCTTTTTAGGTAGCCATGCTGTAATTAATTTATCTCACTTTCAGAAGCAGAAAATCACATTGTCTCCATTTGTGTCTGTTGTGTACTCAGTCTTTCTGTCTTTTGCTAGTAAATGTAAGAAAAGGTAATAACAATATCACAAGCAGGATTGTTTGTATACGCTTAAAAAAAAATCAGTGCCTTACTCTTTCAGGTAATTGTGCTTATTTGTTCCCTAGAAAGCCAGCTAAATCATAAAAATTATCAGGTATTACAAGAGAGCTTAGGTACAACATCGTTCATTGAGTGTATGCTTTGAATTATGTACTATTCTTAGCTCTGGCTCAGGAGGGCCAAACTAATGCACTCTGATTCCATATTCTACTTAGATTTTCTAAAGGCTTTGACAAAATTTCTCACAGAAGTTTTATAAGGAAAATGAGAAGTTAGGGCATTAGATGGAAGATCCAAAATATTTAAATAATTGGTAAAAGACAGGGAAGATAGAACAGGAATAAATGAGCGTTTCTTACCTTGCAGTCCTTACAATAGGCTGTTCTTAAAATTGGTCAAGCTTACCAATGGACTTGTGGTATAGCACATTGATAAATAGCTTGGAAGAGGGTCTGAACAGTGAAATAGATTTTACAGCTTCTTTGGGGTAGTAAGGGTGAGCACTAACTGAAGAATTTGGATGGAAGGTCAATAAAAATGAAGGTGAAATTCAGCATAACTTAGGAGTGGTATGCATGAAAAAGAAGTCTACTACATTTTATATACATGTTATATATCTGAGCAGGAAAAAAAATCCAATATGCTACTCCATGGAAAAGCCAAGATCACAGTTGAATAGGAGTAAATATAATCAAATTGTGTGCTGGTTGACTATTAGGAAAGGAATAAAGGATAACACAACATCAGTATGCCTCTGTGCAATCCAGGGTTTGCTGACATCTCAATTACTGCATGTGGGTTCGGTCACTGGAACTCAGAAATTGGGTACTGAAGTTGAAAAAGCTTCAGAGGTAAGAAATGGGAATGAAGTATGGTACAGAAGAGTTTCCATACAGAAGATTATCTGAGACTCTGCAGTTTGGAGTAGGGATGACTGAAAACCTATGATCATCTGCAGAATGACAAGGTGCTGGAAGAGGGGTGGTAGAGAAGAGGCTCAGAGCAAATGAGAGACTTATTATATAATGGATACAAGACCTACAGAAATCATTGTCATAGAATATTGGATTTGGTAAAATTTTAGAAGTATCTTTAGAAGGAACCTGGGAAAGGGACAGGAAAGAGAAGTTCATTGCAAATTACTTTATAGACGCTGAGATCATCCATCTCAGAATATCCTGTTTGGAAAAAGTGTAAAGAGGGATGTATAGGACCTGCTTGTCCTATTCCTATGTTTCTTACACAATTGCTCATGACCAGGATGCTAGACTGCATAGACCTCAGTATGTCTTTCATCCTGTTCCTCATACCTATGCAACTAGATAATCAGAAAATGAAGGTTTTTTTTTTTTTTTCCTGGCATAAATGTCTACTAGCATATCTGAAGCAGTGAGACCTGCATAAGATGTCACTGACAAATAGTAGGCTTGGAGTTGAGGAAGTTGTGTGAAATAATCTTGTTTATACTGTCATTTATATTGTTAAAAAACATCTTTTGTTTTAAGAAGACTGTCTAATGACACAATTACTCAGGGCTCTTAAAAGAAGAGAAGTGAGTGGTTTTTTTTTTCACAGAGCTGGAATTTGTGCATGCATTTTGTGCGTAATGAAACAGATCCCCTGCAAGGATATATGAAGGTACCAGGTTTGGTTTCAGAGCATAGCCCAGAGCACATGTGCTAGGCCCTGAAGCCACAAAACAGTGCGGAGTAAATATCTAGTAATTTGGTTAGTGTTTTTCTCCTGTTGCCAGGAGGTTCTTGAAGTAGTATTGCTGATGCTGTTATAAGATGTGTTTATAAAAGAACTTAAGCTCATTTCAGTCTGGAAACAAACTTGCATAAGCTGAGAGTTGAGAATGCTGCTACTTAGCTACTTCTGATTCATTTTACAGTGCAGTAGGCTTGCATCGCTCTAAGTCAATCAACTTTGGTCTTGGCTGGGAGTCATATCTAGGGCCATATAGATTAGAAATCATGAAAATGAAAAGACTACTTCAGATCTGGGATTGACATATGCTAAGCACAGGTGGATGTCTTTGAGTCTATTGTAAAACACTTGCTAATTAGTGGTGCTGGTGGTGTTAAAGTTTTTCTGAGGAGATTTGGAGGTGACTTGTTCCTGATTTTTTTTTTCTTCTTCAAACTTTGTACTGCGATCTATGCTAAATGGTTTTCTTTTAGAACAAATGTCACAGAACACATCTGGAAAAATGGCATTGGCTTGAGCATTCTATCCATTATTACATCCAATGATGCTAAATGGACAAAAAGGAAATATTAATAATATTCAATTGGCAGATGCTTATATTGAACGTCTGATTTTTAGCTCCAGTAGTACATCTGTATCTCTTTTGAGATCTAAATTATCCTATTTATTATTGGTTTTAGAAAAATGCAGATTAAACTACAGAAAAAATTGTATGCTTCTAGTGTTTATTTCTCCTCTTACCAAACATGTCACAAGCGCAATAATAATAAACAATAGTGTAGATGTTTCCTGATGTTCTTATCCCCAGGTAGTATGACTATTAACCGAATTGCCCAGCTACTTAAACTGTGGAGAGGGAAAGGAGGAATTTGGGTCACAAAAGCATCATTAGGAAGTCCTTTACAAATAATAGACAGACTTCTGTCTGTCTTGGTTATATAGGTTCTTACACATAATAGCAAAGTTAGCTATCAAGCATTTAAAATGGTAATAACTGCTAGCTCTTTTTTTCTTACTAATTGCAGTAAAAATAAACATCAGTTTGTAAGAACCTTGCATGTAGAATTCAGCAGGCACTTTGTATGTGTTTGAATTATTTAGGCAAAGCTAACTTAAAGAAATGAGTTCTGCAATTGGAAATGAAAGATTTGTATTTCATTCCATCCTAGTTTTTGAAGTTCTCTGTGTTGCAGTTGTACGCTTTCATGTGAAAATTACTTTGATACTTTTGGGATAAGATTTATGTCAACCATTCAAAGCTGTTTCAAAAAAGACTCAGATTTTGTGAAAAGCAACTTGTCAGGCTACCAATGCCCTGAAATTCTGATTTGAATTACTGAACATCGTTATAAACCAATTCACATAAATTAGTCATTGAAAAACATCTTCATGTTTGAACAGTTTATAAGCTTCATACTCATCAGTTAGATATGTTCATAGTGATTTCATGTTTAGCTCCTAGTTTACCAAAGCATTATGGAAACCAGAAACATTCTGAATATCAGATTGATGATTTGTTAACATCAAAAACAAGTGGTTTTCTAGAGCTTTTTTGAGATTTATTGTCCAACTTGTGTCTTTGAAGAATCATTATCTTGTACCTTGAAGGATCTTCTGATTAATAGATGTGTTACTATGTGCTTCAGAGTTTTTTAGGATAAGGAAAGTGGGCTCAGAATCTTGCAGATTTTGAATAGTGAAAAGATAAGCTTTTTTGAGACCAGCTTAAATATGTACACTAATGAGTTATGAGAATTACAGTAAAGTCCCTTAATTATCAAGAAATATTGTGATATGAAATAGGGACTCTTTTTAGAAACACGAGACTTACATGATGATTATATATATCAACATTTTAATTTTCATTCTTTGACATCTTCTGATGTAAAGATGAAACCATGGGGCTGCCTTTTGTCTCTGCTCTTTTCTCTTATTGAGAACGATATACCATTTCACAGGGGTTCTTAAGACTTCTGAAAAAGCTTAATAGAAAGGCAAACTAATAAGGTTATTCTTTCTTCTTTCCCACTCACAAAAATCTGTGGGAGACCAATAACAGCATCACCTCTTCACACGCCCCAATGAGTTATTTTGCAATATTTCATATAATTTCAGCCTTGAATATCAGAAGATAATGCTAAAAAGCACTTGCATCAACACAGGTATGCCTCTCCCTGCACATAAGTGTCATCCCATCACTTTGAGGTAAAAACTTTGGTATGTAATAGACATTAATGCTAGAAAATTGGTCATTGGAAACACAGATATAAATCTGTTCAGTCTGCAGTAGTCATCAAATGCAATGCGTGTTACTGTTGAATGTTTTGTACGGGAGGCTTTTTCTGTTTGTGTTTTGTAAGACAGTGTATGAATATCAAATTTCACTGTATAGTTGGATTTGGTTAGTAATGTACCTAAACCTCCACCATCCCTGAAGAGAAGTCACCAACTGTGTATCTTGCTATCGCTGCTATTTACTCCTTGCTCAGTGTACACATGTACTGCTTAACAACATTACTGGATGCCATGAACGCTTTCAGGGCCAGGATTCCACAGAACAAGACATATAGTCCGCCAAGCCCCAACACACATGCATATAACTAGAACAGTTAAACTCCAGCTCTTGGGAGATAGCTTAGAAATCCAAATCACTTCAGGGCAAACTTCTTGACTGTCATTCATTGTGAGAGGTATCCCTCATTTTGGAGTTAATTTTACCTCTGGACCATATAGACTTGAAGCTGGCTTACTGTGGCTGCTGTAAATTATTTATGGGAGGAAAAACTGTATCATGGAGCTGAGAAGATATATTATTGTTGGAAAAAGATACATTAGAAATTTTATTTATATTTGCTCTTCTAATTAGGTTTCTTTCTCTCTTTAAGCACCAGTCATTAAAAAAAAATTGAAAACATTATAAACAGTAATAGATCTAAAGGCTGTTTCCTAATGAAGAATGTTTGAATTTTGAAGATGCGTTCTTTTAATGTTTATTTATTAATTTCTACTAACTGTCCTTTCACATTCAAAATTAAAATTTGAAGAATTGTGGCAAAATGTACTATGCAGGTGTTTTCTGACTATGATATTGTCAGTGTCAAATTCTTACTTATGAACAGCAAACATCTGGTAAATGACTGCTTCCTAACTGACTTTCATCCAGTCGATATATGGCTGTGCTATCTAACCTGTCACTAAGCAATACCTCCGTTTTATTCAGCCTTCCCTTAAGTACATGTAAGCATGTGGATACTTACTGTTTTCCTTTCAAAACATGTATTTCCATGGCTAACAAGAATCAGAGGACTAAAGCTCACTCAGCAGGGACCTTTATAAAAACAAAACAAAAATGTATAAAAGAAATATTCTAAGCATACCTTTAACTGAGTAAAGATGGTTTTGTAGGTTTTTAAAGGCTCCAGGCATTTGCAGGCTGCTAGGAAAATAAGTATACTGAAAATCATAATGGTGCTTGGAAACAAGAAAAAGTGATGAGGCACAGTCAGTGTATTGGTTGGAACTGTTGATAGGAAAATGTAGGCAGTAATAGTAAGCCATAATCTGCAGTCTTTGGGATGTATTGTTGAAAGGCAGTAAAGTCACAGATTGAAGACTGTGATGATTCACTTTTTTTTTTTTTTTTTTTTTAGCATAAAGTTACTGTTGTGGTTTAACCCAGCAAACAGCTAAGCACCACGCAGCCCTTCACAAAACAAGTGATGCACAAAGTAATTGCTTGCTACCCCCTGGCTCATGCCCAGCCAGTCCTCAGCAGTGTCTGCTCCCCCAGCCAGTTCCCCTCAGTTTTATAGTTTTTTCACATTATGTTGTATTGTATGGAATATCCCTGTGGCCAGTTTAGGTCAGCTATCCTGGTTCTTTCCCCTCCCAGCTCCTTGTGCTCCCCAGCCACTTGCTGATGGGGCAGCACCAGAAGGTGAAACATCTTTGGGTCTGTGCAGCACTTCTCAGCAGCAACTAAAACATCTGTGTTATCAACCTTGTTTTTTTCCTAAAGCCAAAAGGAAACATTGTAACAGACAGTGAAGGAAATCAACTTTCTCTCAGCTGATACCTGGAGGGTTAAATTCAGTGATAATGCTCTTTAACTGCAGCGTAGTCTGAAGAGCTCTTATTGGTCAAATTAGCACAAGTCATTACTTCAATCGTTATTTGGCGTGGATACAGTGGCTTGCAGCTATGGTAACTCAACAAAATCTGGATCTGATATAAAAGACCAGGAGCAAGGGTCTCACTTGATCACCCGTTAAGTAACTCTGACATATGAATGCTTATATCTATATTACAAAAATTATTTTACTCATTTAAAAAAATGTAATGTAAAGACCAAAATGCTAAACAAGCTCACTTGTACCTGAGTTTAATGACACACTTCTATGCCTAGATTAGTAATATGTATGTCTATTTTTGCTGACCAGGCAGCCAGAAGCAGTCTTAAAGTTTGAGTTGTTTCACCAGTGCTTGTACAACATACTTCGTTTCCAATAATTGATATTAGGATAACGTTTATTGGGGAAAGTGACTTTTGGCTGAGTAATATAGCTTTATCAGAAATGCAACATTTCTTTTATTATTATTGATTTTTATAAAATTGTCACCTAAAGTCATTCATCTCCTGTCTTAAATATTCTAAGAAATTAAATACCTTGTTATATCATTTTCAATATATTTTTTTCTTAAACAAGCATCGCATACGCATTATAGCAAACACACAAAAGAAGTTGAAATAATTGTGAAACAGGCTGTTAATGGACTGAAATGGAAGTCAAGCTACCAAGTCAAGTTCAGATAATGTCTTTTTTAATTTTTAATGTTTTTTATTATAACTTGCAAGTCTGTAAAACTGGTAATGATTTCTGAGGCTGAAAACAGTAAAATAAAAGTAGTGGTTATCTTGAAATTTCTACTCAAAATACTTCTTTCTAGAAAAGTTATCCTGTTTTGATTAGTCAATATATGTAATCCACTGTTAGAAGTAGTAGTATTTGCAATGATTTTTACCTAAAACATTTAAAAAAAAAAAAATTGCCTGTAGCAGGTCTTAGGACTCTGTTACAAAGAGTTGAAGTGACTTCCTAGAATTAATTGTCAAGAATAAAAATCAAGGGTGGAGCACAAAAGTAGAATTTCATTCCAGCTCTGACTGCTTTGTACGTCAGTGCAAAGAACTCTAAAAGCCCTGAATCTAATTAGGCCACCATATCTCTACAAAGCTGCTTGCTTTCTCTTCTGCACCNATTTGGTAGGAATCTCTTCTAAGTTGTAGCATAGGCTATGTTGTGCTATGGTAGAACTCCAAAAAGATAATTTAGGTCATAGAAGCTATTATGCCACACAGATGCTAACTCAGCAGTCTGACACTAGGGTCACTTACCTGTATTTATTGCCTTCATCAGGGACTGCTGCTGGAATGAAATTTTCTGTGTGAAAGAGGGAGGGATTTTTATACCTGAAAACCTTATATGCAACTTGAGTTACCACAGGGTATCCAAGACATCCGCATAAGGCTACCAGATGTAAGCCAGGATAAGTGCCTTCTGGAGCAGCTGCAGTTAGAGACCGGGCACCTAAAATGGGCCCTTTGGCACACTTAGTTACCTAAAATGGTTATTAACTGAATCCAGAATATCTTTAATAGCTTCTCTTAGCTATTCTATTCTTGTCTTAGCTAGTTATGCTGAGGGGTGTTGTGATAGCCTCTGTGCTTGGTGGTTGCTGAAAAGCAGCAAGCTGAACTCCATTTCAGTAGCTAATGGGGGACACACAGACATGTCGTCAGCTTGTGCTTCCAGTACAAACATACACTGTTACCTGAACATCACATTCTAGCAGTGTAAAAGAACCATCACTGACAGAAATGTATCTCATGGTTTCCTCTATTTAATGAAAGATAATGCTTTCCTATATCAAGGGGAACACATCATTTTCTTTGCTTTGTATCATTATGAATGGAGTTTAGTTTAGAATTGTGTCTTTTGTAGTGTTTTCAAGTGGTTTCATTTACTCGTTTTGCAGTGACAAAAAGTTATAAACTTAACTGGCAGATTTCTTCATCTATTGATATCTCAACAGGGAATATTCCAAAATACTTGGTTTCATGTAAAATACAAATGTTTGTAATCATCATATTAAGATAACTAATATAATCAGAAGCAAAGCTCTTTCACAGTATATTCTATTTATATGCTACAACTGGAGAAATGATTAATGCTGTAAGCTTCATCATAGAGGTAGCTTGCTGCAGGACTGCAAATAAGGCTCGGAAACAGCATGGAAGGGCTCTAACCAACTGAATATCAACCTGTTCTTCAACCTCTGTTTTCGTCTTTTTTGTCCTTGAAGTATCAGTTATTCTCATAAAAGATCCTCTTTTCCTAATGTCAGTCTCGGAAAGCTGTTCTTGAGAATATGACCACTTGAAAAACTAGATTTTTGTTGTTAAAGGGGTGGAGGTTCAGGGCTATTATTTCTGCTAATTCTAGCTCTCATTAAATGAGAGGTTTTATGCTGGTTTACTGCTACTTTCTCCAAGCCAATTTTCAAACCAGACAGCAGCCAAAGCCAAGGCAGGTTTATACTTACATGCCAATATTCCTCTAAGCTTATTGGAGCTTTTCTTGCTATGCATTGGTAAAATGGAAAGCAGCAGTAAGGCTACAACATTTAATGGACATGCTTTCAGTAAGTATCAGGTTAGTGTAATGAATGATGAAGACAGTCAGTACTTCTGTGAATGGGTAACTTCCTCTGCTCTCAGGAATTCCTAACAGTAGCAGTGTACCTTAATGGCCCCTTACTAGGTTGTAAATCTAAACACAGGCATGTCATAAACCCTGTCTTCTGCCTTTGAATACTGTTTCTGTGACCAACGTATGACCATTTGTAGACTCAGAAAAAGTGATGCTATGAACTAATTGCTTTAAATTAGTGCAGCAATGAAAACAGAAGACTGGTTTATTTTAAGGTATTCTAACTGTTGTTTTCAGTAAAGCCTAATGTTTCAAGAGGCTCTGCTATCCTATAGAGTCATCAAAGGTGAGTTGATCACATTTTTTCACACATTTTTTTTCAGTATACATCAGGAAGACAATTACCAAATCGTGACCCAGTGGTGCTTACCCTTATGCTTAAAAATGAAATTCCAAATGTGCTACAGTTTTGTATTGAACTAGGACATTAAGACTTTTAAAAATTGGTAAATAGTTTTTTAATATTTTGAAGAACATCTCTTTGAGCACGAATGTGCTTGTTTGTTTTCTGAGATGTTAAATATTCACCCTGCTCTAAAAAACCTCCTGCATTTCTATTAAGATATTCTGAATGAGTATCTCTGTTCCCAAGCAACGCCCTTCCCTGGTGTTTGCATTACTTTAGTCTGTTTCTTAGAGACAGTCAGGCACAAATTGATAGCAAGCACATGTATGACAAAATGTTTTCCCTGATGCACTCACAAAATTTAACATCTGATGTGATATGTAACAGCACTTTAACATGTGATGCTTTCATTTTCCCATAATATCTTTTGCAAAGGAGGTCCACCTGGAGGTAAACTGCTACTACGTACATATGCTATTTTATTTAGTGTAATACCTTTTATCCCTTCACCTCAATAGCATACATTCTGTGTGTTCTTTTTGTCTTTCTACTTCTGTTTTTATCAGTAACATATGTCCAAATCGTTCAATAAAGTCAGCATAGATACAACAAAGGTGTACGGTCTTAAACGTTTATCCGTGCTATGCTCAATTGAAGGAAGATTCACCTGTGCATTAAGGGTATTAATGAATAATGCCTAACAATACTGCAATATTCTTTGCTACCCTCTACTTAAGCTGAAAGAAAAAAAATCCTGGAAGTTATCATGTTGGCACACTGATTTTTGTTGAGTATTTTTACATTAAATAATGACCATGATAAACCATAGCTTAACAATGTATTGCTGAAGCTCAGAGAGCAGCCTTCATTTTTGGATCAGCACAGCATTGCATTCTATCCCTGCATGAGAGATCACATGTTATATCAATGGTGTGATCCTTTGGGACATGAACCTGCAGCTCCTTAAGCACATGTGCCATCTCCTGAGTTTCAGCAAGGGTGTGAAATATAGCAGAATGTATACTTCGAACATATCTACAACTAAAAGGTGCTACTCTGAAGTCATGCATTTCAGTAATGATATCTATGCATGCGTACAGTTTTCTGGGGCTAGCAGACATGATTTTGAGTTTACCATTCTGAATGGGATAGCTTTGGGTTCTGAGCATGCTAGTTCAGGTTTATGAGCAGAAAAAATTTCCTTCCATGTAGAATAGAAATCTTAACAGGGAAGTCAGTACGTGTACAAACAGTGACTGCTGCTGTGTTTCTTTTAAAAGTTATAGTTTTAACATGTCATGTAGCTTTACAACTTGGCTGTTGCAGAAGAAATAATCCTTAGTTGTAATTGGAAATCCCTTTAGTCAGAAAAGCCTTACAAGACTAGAGAATGTGAGCGGGTCTGGCTGAAAACATACTTCCCTCTTAGAGCAAAACTGAAGGCATAGAAATGGATTTTGGATTAAAAGATCCCAAAACACTGCTTGGTGTTCTGCACTTAGAACTAAATCTGTATTTCCTGGACATGCAGATGGATTTTGTAGCTGATGCTTAATATTAAAAGGCTAAAGGCAAGATAGCTGGCTAAGGGGGAAAGTAGACTTTGAATGTTGCCTCTGATATTATCCCCAAGCAGCTAAACCAAAATTAAAGTTTTACCTAAACCTATCAGTATAAGGTAAATAGAAAGCATTTCAGGTTTAAATTCAGGTTTAAAGAAACTAATAAAAATAAATGCAGAAAACCTGTCTTTTTTTTTTTTGTTGTTCTTTTTCTTAGAAATCCCCCCCACACCCCTCCAACTTTTTTCTTCCCAATAGCTTGTACTGCAGCCATGCATCTAGCTCACCTCTCTCCCTACTTTCAGCCATGTGGAGACAACATTTTCTTTTCATTCTGAACACAAAAATGTTTGCTATTCTGCAGCTGAGGGGAAGTTCCACATTGCAGTACTGACTACACATGATCATAGCTGTACATCCAGTTGCACTTAAAGCACAGTGTGTCACCAACAAGGCTTCAGAGGGCTTCCAGTTCATCTTTCAAGCTGTATCTGTACAAGTTCTTCTATATTTTTGCTATGATAACAGATTTTGAACGACAATTTTCAGGAGTGCGTAATGCCTGCCTTTCCTCCCCTAGATAGTGACCTTTATTTGTAATGTACTTCTTTCATAGTGTTGGTATTTAATTACAAATCTGAATCCCCCGTGGGTGTCATACTATAGAGCAAAAATTTAGTTTCTCGAGTTGACAGTATTAAGAAATAGCTAGATTGGAAATGCAGTCAAGGGACTTGAGCTCCTTTTTCTGTTATTCTACTTTCCTTTCTATGAAAATTATAACCTTGACCTTTATTTCCCAAATATTTCTGAGGAAAAAAAAAAGAGATACATCAAAGGAAGAGATTCAGCCAATGCTTTCTCAGTTTGGTTTATTCACGCTTCATGCTTGTGGATAGCCTTCTGTTTATGATTAAGATGTAAAGGAACTGATTTAACTTTATACGTGGGTGTGGTGGTTTAAAATTTTCTGAATCTGAACGTTATATTATGTAGTCTTCAACTCCTGCATAGACTTTATTGATGTTTAATTGCTCAGGCAGGCTTCCTGGATCCACCCAGCAGACTGAGATACCGCTGTTGTTGATACTGTGGGGCTTTGAGGAGGAGAAGGGGATGGAGATGGCTGTTTGTGGTGGCTTTATTGTTTGTTTTTACACTTGACTGCTGTACTGTTTAGCCTCTTATGAGTAAGCAATGGCTGTAAAACTGGTTTTTTTTTTGTTTTCTGTTTTTTTTGGAAAATTTGAAGAGCTCTTTTGAAGAGGGAAAAAAGAGTAAAATGTGACTAACCTGTTAATTACAAGTAAGCATATATTTATACAGAGATTTTAGGAACCTTTTTAGACCTAAATGTAAACTATGACATGAAAATCAGGTATGAAACTGAAGAAGAGTTAAGTCAGAAGAAGGACAGAACAGTGGTACAAATAGATGTATTTGCACATAGTGCTTTGGAACAAATTATAAAAATGAGAATATCAGTAAATACGGTCTTATTTGATGCCTTACGAGACATTTTTCCTTGACATAGTAGACAGAAGCTCTGTTCTCAGGCTTGGAAAGCTAAAGATTAGGTCAAAATTAACATAGACTCATTTCATATCAGAAACAAATCATGTTAATTTATATGCAACTGTGAAATATTCCCAAACGTTTCAGATGTGCCTGTGTGATGTTGGAACACAAACATCCGACTTGCCAGAGTAGACTTTTTTTTTTTGTAAGTTTTCCATTTTGTGTAGGCTTAAGTGTAATTAACTTTCCTTTAGAAGAAGGAAAAGATACAGCACAGTTCTATAGACTGGTTAGAAGAACCAGTCTTCAGTTCTTTTTTTCTTTATATTTCTGTACATGTTTATAACTTCAGGATTTATCTCTTTGATTCAATTTTTGACAAAAATGGGATATAAATAAGAGACCAGCTAGGATAGCTTTCTCAGTGTTACGCTATTTTACTTCTGTCACCTGAGATAGCTTCTTAATGCATGTTAAGTGTTTCATTCAATAAAAGCTTCTTTTCTGTTAAAAGTGTAAGAGTTCCAATCCACTTCTGCTGTTGTTTTGCTGGGTTGAATGTTCACTGCTGGCAAAGACAATGAGTATCCAACTGCCTTCCTGCACTTAGTCTATTTTTGCTTGTCTCTGTCTTTTTCCTTGTGGAATTCCTTGATATAGTTTCAGGATTGATTTCCTAGTCCTTCTCTCTTTCACCCTGTTTTCTTTTCCTTCCTTGTTTGTTTCAAAGACTCACATTTACCTAAAATTCTGAACATGAAACAGATTTTAATCTACGTAGAAGTGTTTCATTTTCCCAAATGAATTTTTTTTGGTCTGTTTAAGAGAGCACTTATTTCCATCAGTAACGTTACGGTCAGTGAATTAGTTCAGGAGCACTGTGAAGCAGACAATGGTGTATGCTTGGGAGTAAAACACTGCACACACAAGAGCTTGTTCTTAAGAGTTGGCAAGACAATGCTTGTTGTTTCTCTGAAAAGCAAGAATCAATTCTGCTACTAAGCTAGAAATTTTCCTTTGTCAGCCTGTCAGGTGTTGATCTGATTGTACTTTCCGCACTCATTTGCGGCTCCTTACCCATGGTTTGTATCGATTCATGCATTATCATTGGCCCTTCCATATTCCTTATTGCATAGGATAATAAATAAGAAGTAAACTGGAGAGAGGGATTAGTCCCGTACTCTTTAAAGATGCTTCCTCTTTCAGGTTCATAAAGGCTCTTATTTCTCTGTTCTGTGCTGTTTCCAAATACGTCATGCCACTGTGGTCTGAGTAATGTGGGCACTATACTGTTTCATATACTGTATGTTGAATGATAATCAAAAGGAGCTGGAGGTTACCAAAGTGAATAGTCTCTGTTAATAGTTTGAGATTTTATAATTACAGCTACAGTGTTAACTGTGTGCAAAGACTTACCTCTGAACTATTTCTTCCCCAAACTGTTAAAATGATGTTTTCCTCTCAAGGAAACTTGCTATGCGAAATGAGAGATCAAAAGCATTAATTTAAAAGGCACATGACATTCTCTGTAGAGAGGTCTCTTTCACTCTTAAAATGAACCAGAATTACAAGCAGCTTTTTTTTTTCTCTTTTTTCTTTTTGGTAAAGGATCTAACTACAGACTCAGAAACAAAGAATGCAATTTATACAGTAAAGCTAAAAAGAGGAAAGCAGGTATGTCTTGTGGAGTTTCAGTAAGCCTGCTGGGCATACAGGTTAGCTCTCTCTGCCCCTAAGTAAATATGAAATATCAGTTGATGTGGGAGAATGGCTGGAAAGGAAGGGCAGATCTTTTATACAAATTCTAAAATAAGTTTTAGTCTTGCAATTTTCCTTACATTGGCTTAGGTTAGTTTGCTGGTTTACTCAGTAAAAGATAAGAACGCTATCCCTGATCTCCTTCCTCTATAGTCTTGCACAATGAAGGAAACATAAGACAGCTGGACAAACTGTAGGGAGATTTCTTAAGGCATAGCTGTTGTTCATCGTGAATACAAACTCGACAGAACAAATTTTATGAATTCAACAAGACTTTAAGTTCATTGACTTCATTAGCTTGAAAAGGATATTTCAACTGTGATGACTGTGTTGTTTCAAAGTTAGCTTTCTCATTCAAATTTTATAATTAAAGGCTCTCAACAGCACTTATGGAGTGTCTGGATGCCTATTTAAATGGACCTGGTCCTGTAGTCAAAGTGCAGACATATTATGTGCAGTGCAATGGAGTAGCCATCTCGTTTGTAAAAAAATAAAGTAAAAAATGAGGCAGCATTTACTAAAACATGATTTTTCCTAACAATTTTGTGGTTTATTTTGTAGTAGGTGTGTGCTTCATAGCGTGGGAGGAAGGGGAGGTTGTTTTGGTATTATGAAAAAACATCTGTTGACCATGTATCTCTGTAGGATAGCAGACAACGACAGGACGATGTGTCTAATAGGATAAAAATTCTGACTCTTTCTCACTTATAAGGAATTGTCTCATCACACATGTCTAGTGATATCGCACTGCAGGACAGCTCTCATGAAAACTTTCCTATCTGGCAGGTGACTTACAGATAGCTGTAAGTGTACATGATTTGAAAACAGCAGGCAAACTTCCCCTAACAACAACTTGCCAGAAAAATTTGTTGAGAATAAACTGCTATTTAGGATAGTTTAAAGATGCTGGAAATTTAACGGGGGCTTTCCTGATATTGTTTTAAATTGTGATTAATAAGAATGCAGCTTTAAAGGGCATACAAGATTTCTCATACAATCTAGGTAAGACGCTCAATAGTAAAAGAAAATGAGAGAAGAAATATTAATGTATTGCTGTAATTCTGACACTTCTGCTTTGGATAGAACCCTGGTGAATGCAACACTGGTGCAAATTATTTTTGCTTCGTTATTGGATGGAAAAAAATAGGCTTGAAATCAGACTAAGTATTTATTTATTGTGGTTTTGAACAAATATTTGTCAGTGATAAAAATTCAGATGAGTCTTCCAGGATGAGTTTTCCCTCATGCTGCAGAGAGACCAACCTCTGCTTTTCTTTATTAAATGTGGAATCAACTGTGCCTGGTTTGAGATGCTAACGCAGGCCTGTCTTTGAGTCAAGGATTAAGTATAGCTAATTACTGAAGGGTCAAAGCAATATCCTCCATGCAGCAAGATCTTATGTTCTGCTGTAAATGGAGAAAAGAAATGTCTACCTATGATAAAAATCACAGAAGAATAGCAAATAAGTAGCCTAAAACAAATGGATACTATGGGGCATTTTGCTGAAAAAAGTGGCATTGGAATAAAAAAAATTACAACAGGATCTTAGGTTAATTTGAAGTAACAATAGATTTTTAATATTTCTGCAATGATAATAACAGCACAAAACAAAGAATTTAACTAAATAATTCAGTTGATGAATTAGTGTGTTTTTTTTTTTTCTCCGTCACTGATGTCAAACATGAACAGATTATCTGCTTTCCATTTAATATGCTGTGACATGTTTTTAAGAAAAAAACGCACTTGGGTCTTTAGTGCTTTAAAGATTTTGAATATGATGCAGATATAGCATCATATGCATTTTAATGGCTTACACAGCAATGAAGTTGTCAAAATTTACTCACCTAACAACAACAAAATATGTCTCCCTCATGATGATAGAACTCAGTCTCCGGTTCTGGATGAGATTTTTAAGCTCTGGTTGAAGGAACGTTGAGTCTGATTGGCAAATCAAAGGAACCGATGTTTAAAACGAGAGGAAATCATAAGTAAGCAGATGATAGGCTACAGAGAAAAGCCACGTTCTGATGAAACAAAACACATGCTTGATGAGGACAGATAAAGGAAGATTACAACAGAAAAGGGGAGTGGGCCGAAAACAATGAGTTATGTGAGACCTTGAGGAAAAAGATCAGAGAGGACATGAAAACATAGTGTCAACATCATATGGGGTACTCTCAAATGAGAGAACTACAGGAGGATAAGAAGCTTTTGATGTGGCGGTACTAGCAGATGTTCTTTGTGAAAGACAATGATTGCACAGTGTGCAAAGAAAGATCGAAATGGAGCCCCACAGAGTGCTGAAGAATGTCACCAGTGACATTATGCATATAGCACAGAGACAGTCAGTGCAAGCATCATAGGCTTTGCATTAGACATAGAAGTGAGTCGAGAAGCAGCTTCCTTCTCTCCCCTCCTCCACTTCCTCTTGCTACTGCGTAGGATATCATAAGAAGTGCAGTTAAGTCAGTTCATATGACAAAAGCTGGAAAAGTAGTATTTAAAAATGCCTCAAAGAAAGTCAAAGGACTGGCAAAACACCAATTCTCAGCCAGTATCAGAATTCTTTAGATATGATATGATCACGGGCAATCATAGGTCACTTTGAAAGAGGTACAGCATTGATGCGTAAGCAAAATAAATTTGGCAAGGAAGGAAGTTCTTGGGTATGCCAGATTCACAGCTTCCTTGCAGGCACTTTCAAAGCCACTATGAGGAAGATAATTTGATGTGTGGGTAGGCAGTATTACAAAAGTCTTCCCCTACTACAATAGAAAGAAGAAAGCAACTGTTCTCTCTCTAGCATTTATGATTCAGTACAAACGGATAAGTGTTGTACAAGGTGATTATTGGGTTCAGCTGCAAGGTGAAAAATAAACAATGGGTGAACTAAAAGGAAAAAAAAAAAACAGGAACAAAACAAAAAGCTCTGCAAAGTATTTCAGAATAGCTACCGTCTGGCACCCAGGTATCAGACAACCATTTGCATCCAGCAATTTTATTGATTTCATCAAACTCCATGAGAGCAGTGGGAAAGAAGTTATGAAAATAGCTCTGATATTTGGAAGTAAATTGGGTTTGTTGCATATTCCATCATTTATTCTTGAGATAACTTTTTCTCTACTTTGTTGCCATCAGTGTGTTTGACAGTTATTCTCAGTTTCTGGAACTGATGCTTACTCTTCTGATCTTTCCCTTGGTGAAAAAGTAGTTTGTGTGTTTTCAGTTTTTTTCTTGGCATTTTAGCTGAGTTGGTGTATGAGAAAAGAAGAGATTTCCTTGGTAGTTACTCTTCACATTTATTAAAAATTGCGTAGTATAAGAATACCCACTGGAGTCTGCGAGGAAACCACTTCATACGCAGGGAGCATATTGTGGCAGCACGTGAGAATGGTCTTTAGTAGAGTACTCAGCTTCTAGAGGAGAAAATTCTCTTGCCTAAGAAGTGACACCTGCTTGATGTCTGATTGTGATTTAATTCTACCTTCACTTGCTCTGGAGAAGTTGATCAAGAAAATTGTTCTTCAACACTGGTTTTGATATTGTTATGCCCTGTGCATGAAACTAATTATGTGCTTAGTCATGTGCTGGCAGATGGCAATTCTGTTATAGTCCACTATTGGTCATTAAATGACTCTCAGCACTAAGCCTCCCAGCAATGTATGCAGTAGCATGACTGGTCACATGTCGTTCATGTTCTGTTCCATCTTTGTAAGTTGAGAACAGCATCGTATTGGTTTGTTTATCTAGTCATAGGTAAAAACATCCTTCCCTCTGCTGTCTCAAAATATTTTACAGATATCGCATAGATCTGTTTGCTTTTTGTGGGGGGCAGTATGGGAGGAGGTGGTAAGGTCACTGTCTAATTGTACAGTTAGTAACTCGGTGCCAATTTTGAGAAGGAGATGTGAATTCATTTGCAGACTTCTACAGCCACTGACCGATGACTATTGTTTTAGCACTAATAGCAGCTGCCGAAAAGAAACCCTTTCTGGGTGTGCAATTGATGTGTAACAGGGACACTAGAGGATGTCCTACACTGGTGCTTTCAATAGTGCTAGTGTTGTTGCAGTGGCATATAGAAACTTGAAAATTTCTGAAATACACAAGGTCACTGCATGAAAGATGATGGTGATTACCATTCATATGTCCTCCAGCTGAGCTGAAGTGTGATCACAATTGCCACAGTAAAAACGCATGGGCTAGACAAAGATTTGTGTGCTGCACGCTTTCCCACTATACAAGCTATGTAGTACCTGTTCCATTAAGGTAATGAAAAGCTTGAATGAAACAGAATTGTACATATCCAAAATAAAGTTCTATTTCAAAGTTGTCTTAAAGGCATGTAAGACAGAAGTACATCATTTTTTGAAGTGTTTCCTAGATGGTGTTTGTAGCAAAATGAGTAGGGGGGAAAGCCTCAGCCATGTATTAAGTTGAAATCCTGATGAAGGCCAAAATTACTTACAGCTTTATTTCAGAGAGAGAGTGAGATTTTTGGTGAGGCACATAAATGATGTATCTAGGTTTATTTACAAACTGCAAAGGACAAAAGGCTGGAACTTCAGCATTTGGGGCAGTAGTACTGCTTTTCAAAGCTGTTAAATCATTGCCTTCTGGATGTTCTAGGCACCCTCCATTGGTACCCTGAGCTAATCTTTATTCTGCATTTGGAGCGTTACTAGATTCTGCCACAGCAGTAAAAGCATCCAGTGGCAGTCAAATTGCTCCGTTTTTCTTTGAAAGGGACACACTATTTTTAAGTGGATTTGCTACTTGAAGTTTGGGAATGGGTAAGGTAGAAGTAACAGTAATGAAAGAATATAGAATATTAACTTTTTTCCTTTAATCGCTATAACTAATTAAATACATAATTCAAGAAGAGCATTTGGACTAATTGTACAAGTTAGAAGCAATTTAGAGAAGGTGCTAATCTTGTAACAGCCTGCAGAACCTACAACTCTGGGCTGATCAGTATGGAGTTCCTGTTTTCATGAAAGAAAATTCAGCAGAAGCAACTTGTGTACAGTATGCTTAAATGGCAGTGGAGATGCCATATAGGCTGTCACCCTTTCAAACTTGTTTACGAGCTTCCCTTTTATCATTGCTCTTTCAAGTAGCTTTACTTGTTATGTTTATTCAGATTCTTTCATTACATTGATTTCTGTTTATAATAAAATTTTTGAAATTGTAAATATATCTCACATAGACAAGAGGAGGGTTACTGTTAAATTTATTAAATTATTAAATTCCTTGCACTCATTATGTCTTCTAAGTTGTCTGGAGGTCCCCATTGTGTTTCCTGGTCTACATACAGAACTCAGTATATGATTGGCTCCTCATTGTTCGTATAAGGTTCAATCTGCCTTTTGCAAGGTAAATTCTCCTGTGGAGTTTCTATTGTTCACTGCTTTGAAGTAGATTGGAAGTATTGTACTGAAACTGTGAGCTCTTCTGTGGAATATATTCTAGCACTTTGGAATAATTGTAGCAAAAGAAAAATAGTTGTGCAAGCAAAGGAATCTGAGCATCAAAAAATTTTGTATGAATTAGTTTTGTGCTTATGGTAATGATTTGCTCAGTTCCAGCTAAGCAAGGCTTATTTTCTCAGACTTACTTGTACTGTCTGCTTGGAAAATAATCAAGTTCTGTGTTTCAGACAGTTCAGCTAAATTGTTTATACTCATTTAAATTTTGTGTTAGGTCGCATGTCATAAAATATAACAAAATTTAACAGAAGTGACAGAACACCACATGGTGCTTAAAATTTAAAACGTAATGCATTCATTTTAGTATCTGATACTTACAATCAATTTTGATACTGCAGTAATCTGAAAATGCAGAAGAAGGGAGGGAGACAGTTATGAGATGTGGGTTAGTGTCTTGTGAATCTTAATTTTCTCCCCATAGTTATAGTTTCTTATAAATAAAAGAAGCTAGCATGGCATCTTATAATTACTGCAAGTTACTGTTTTCTTATTAATATTCGTTTGTCATGTGATGGTAACATTTATGTTGTAAGTTTAATAGAAATGTTTTAAAAAGTAATTAAATATAAATTCATTTGGCTTTTGCCAGATCTGTATTCTGAATCCACACCTTGTAACCTGCAAATAATCTAGTTGTTATGGAAATACAATTGGATATGGGATTGTAGTGGAGTTGCAGGGACCATGGGACAGCCGTCTTCTCCTCAAAATGTGAGGAAAAGTGTGTGTATATATATATAGCATATAATTATGGGGAGTACTACAACCTTGCTGCCACTGTGATTATTTTACTGTGGAAGGAAGAAGAGTAACCAGATGTGTGAATATTTTGCACGAGTTGAGCTGAATTACACACACTTGAGGGACAAGTGTAAGAAGGGCAATGAAGAACAGACCTAAGATTCCTCTGGTGGAAACTATCGAGGCAATTAATTAGTGAGGCTGTGTTTATCTTGTCATCAAATATGTGATGTGTTTGGCAGCCCAAATATATGTTAGAGGCCTAGATGATGATCATATTCTAGACATCCGTATGCTGATAGAATTTCCCCAATGGACATGTGTCTAGGCTTTTCCTATATGCCTCATTTACTTTAATTACCCTTTTAATGTCACCTACCCGTAGCTAAGACAAAGCATCTTTTTATAGTATCTCTCAATGCTGAAAATGCATGGAGTTTTTGGTGTAGGATTGAATGCAAAGAAATGTATTATCTGTAAGACACAAAAAGATGAGACATTTTTTTTTTTTTTAAAAAAAGCAATCTTTTACGAGAACAACGATTCACAAATCCTTTCAGAAAATAAAAGAAAAATGAGGAAAGTAATGAAGAAGTAAGAGAAATCAAAGCACTATGATAATAAACTTCTCTGTTTTGTCTCTTTCACCATAGATTTTGTTGTTGTTTTGTGTTTGCTTCGTTTGTTTGTTTTAATGTTCTGATGGACTTTCAGCAGCTTTTAGCCAGAAAGATTTCACACAGTGCTTCTCCATCCCAAGTGCTGCTCTGGACTTATTTCTTGACTGTTCTTATGGTATGGTCTCATAACAAATGATCTAGTTGATACTGTTTTGTGTGGGTAAGAATATCTTAAAAGCACTGAAAAACTTCATTTTCAAGATGACCTAAACTATTTAGTACAACTTCTTAATGCAGAGAATTCTGCATAGATTCTTCTCTGCTGACATGGACCACAAACAGAAGTTGTCATTAACTCCTGTTTTGTCATCCTTTTGAAGAACCCTATTCCCACGAGTCTCTAGCTCTATTTCTTTGCAACATGATCATTTGGCATAACTTTAGACACAAAACCTAAGCAGATGCAATATTCAGAGTTGGGTACATATTCCAACAGGTAGTAAAAGCAGTTACTACTTTTGTGTAAAAACTTGTCTAAAAGGAAGAGTGTAATAGAAATTGAATGAAATACAATAATGGAGTTAGATTTAACAAAGTATCTGATAGGAATAGTTCCCAAGAAACTGATGGTTATCAGTGGTTATCATAGCTAACTCTTAAGTATGGCATCCACCCAAAAAGGCTTTCAGCAATACAAGGGAAATAGCAGACTGTGTGTACCAAGCATTGTTTTTTAGACCCTTTTAGGATGTTGTGCTCAGTGTTGGCCACTTACATTTATTTAAACAAAGTCAGTACAATTATTAAACCAATGAAAGTCTGAACACTTATTCAGAGAGAAGACTGAGAGATCTGCCTTCTTTAATCTAGTGAATAGAAGACTGAAAGGGGAATATGGGTATTCCTTAAAAAATGAATGTAGCTTAGTAATATGTATCGTTGACTACACATTAGAAGCAGTATTAATCATTGTAAGAAAAGCATATAGTACTGCTTTACATCATATAAATAAATTCATCTTGTTTTATGGGTATGTTGTGTTTAAATGCTCAAGGATAAACTGTTTGCTAGTCAACAGTCAATTTTATCCCATGTTAGCTTGGCAGGGACTGCTACTGGGACATCTTACAGAAGCTTTCACCTGAACTATCTTGGCCACTCTAAACAATCCAAAAGCCGGTGTCTTTCTTTATCTCTACTGCTATCTTCTGATGCCACACTGCATTTTTGAGACTTCTGCAGTTTGGAGCTAGAGGCTTTCATCTTGATGTTCTAACATGCTTGGAGCTACTTTACAGGGAGTGCAGGTGGGAGCTGGAAATGGGGATGCTTGGAGAACAGCAGGAAGAGCAGTAAGTCTATTTGTGTGTGCAACAAACAGCAGGTTTGCCAGTGGTAATATGATATAGTCAGTTGCATGTTCATAATCATGTTAAATTTTTTGACGAAGCACAAGAATGGAATAACTGAGAAAGCATGATCAAATTACATAAGGTAAAATGTGAAAGTAGCAAACCAACGGTAGAATGTAGTCTTACCCTGTTAAAGTAACAATTAGATTTGAGGAAATCATGGGAAGTGTTCCAATGCTTTTCAGTTCAAATCCCTCAGAATTTACACTCGAAGTTTTTTCAGTTTTTTTATGAGAAATTAATTAACTTGCATTTTCAAATGTTCTTCAAAAATTTTTATTTTACAATAACTATTTTAATATCTAAATGTTTGTATGCCTTGATGATCTGTGTTCAGTTTAATGTGAAAATAATTTCAGAAACCATTCAACCAAACTATGTCAAGAAGCAAACTGTCCTTTAGTTTTAAAGGGAAATGTGCTTACTAAGCCTGAGAACATGCAGTATTTCCAATTTTTAATATTAGTTTGTGGAATACTTCATAATCACTGTTAAATTCCTAAGTCACTTTCTCAACAAACTGGGATTATGGAAATGATAGTGAGAAACCACTGCCTCTATCGGTCCATCTCAGCCTGTTCTTTTCTGAAAGAACTGAAACCCTGGAATCAAACTTCAGTTGGATTCTCACCTATATATTTTTACTAACATCTTTTTTTTGAAGAAATACAAATGAGTCCAATTTTCAAGGTAATAGAAGGGAAGCAAGACTGAATTACAAAAGATTGTGTAGGAAGTCTTACACAGAGTTGAGGCAGGTACAAGACATTTCACACTGCTGAAGCACACCACCCGCTGCCTCATTGTGCTCACATCCACTGTTTGGTTTCCATAAACATGCAGCAAGCATCAATGAGTGAAAATGGGCACCATTTTTTCTGCACGGAGGAATTCAATTCCACCCCTTTGCTTCATACGCACTCCCATGTCAGACGCCATTGTGTCAGAGTGCCCCTCTGCTGCCATCTGTCACACGGCAACAACATGGAATGGAATATTGGTGGGAAGGTTCAACCTCTGCTGCCATCCCACCAACACCTCTGACTTTATGGGCCAGCATAACGAAATAGGAGGCATTACTTTAGGAGCAACCCTCATACAAATTTGTAAACAAAGTGTATATAGTACCAATGAAAGTAAATGACATAGTACAGGTAAGCTTTGAAGAACTTTTTAAGAAGTGACCCTTTTTACATGTAATAACAGGAGTTTCAATTTGTGAATGTTAGTCATAGATTTTTGCCCTGTTATCTGTAAGTGTACTGGGCTTGCATGAGGAAAGGACTTGTGTGGAAATATCAGCAAGAAAAGTCGCAATAGAGAAAAATAAATTTTGTCTATTTTGCAATAGAAAACCAAGTTCATAATGAGCATATCTGGATACTCCAGCACTGATTTAGAGGAAAATCAAATTTTTAATTAGACAATATCAGCAAAGCAGCAATCATACCAGTGAATTCAGTTGAATCTCTGTAACTGCAGTGGAGCACCACAGTGTTCGAATAACTTGTAGCTCATAGAATGCTGATAGCGTCACAATTAGCCAACGAACAGCCCAAGATCTCAGTCCTTGGACATCCATAGAGTTGTTCAAATAAATGGTGGATGAAGTTCATTTATCAAATACTGTTTCTGTAACCACTAAATTATTTGTAGTTGTTCAGTTCCTATTACTTGGTGAACTGTAGTGCTAGTGAAATAATGAAGAAAATCATTCCCTAGATGGCAACATTATTGATTTGATGCATTATTTAGAAAGTGAACATTGGCATGGCTGTTTGAATAGTTCTCTTATGCAGTGGAGTGTTTCCTCAACTGAAAATATTTAATGCCTCCATTTACCTTAGTTTCCATTTGTCTAGGATTTTGTGTACTTTGTGTATAGTGCCTCAAGCCACTTGCTAAAGTGCAAGCAAAATCCTCCCAGAATGTACAGCTACAATTTTCAATCCTTATATTCTGGTAGAATAAATGACAAAGCGATGTCTTCTATTGTGGGCAAGTATCCAGTATACCAACTGTAGTTCCTGTAATCCATAGATATTAGGTACCAATAAGTAATTTGCATTTTTGGAGTCACTAATATTTTCATAGGTCTTTTCTCCTTCTGTTCTTCCCTGCTAATTGGGATGACTGAAAAGAATCATAAAGTCATTAAGGTTGGAAAAGACCTGTAAGATCATCTAGTCCAACCATCCATCTACCACCAATATTGCCCACTAAACCATATTCTTATGTACCACATTTACACGTTTCTTGAACACCTCCAGGGATGGTGACTCCACCACCTCGCTGGGCAGCCCGTTCCAATGCCTGACCACTGTCTCGCAGAAGCTTTTCCTGATGTCCAACCTGAACCTCCCCTGGTGCAACTTGAGGTGCTTCCCTCTCATCCTATTGCTAGTTAACTATTGCTAGGAGAAGAGGCTGACCCCCACCTTGACACAACCTCCTTTCGGGTAGTTGTCAAGAGGAATCAAGCTTTCTTGCAGCCTGTCTCAACTCATTAGATAAGAGAGTTAGTAAATACCAGGCCTATGCTGATGTACACCAACATGGTTTAACTCTTAGTTTTCCTCTGCTTTTCTTGAAGTAGTAAGTACTCTTCTTTATTTTCTATTTCAGTGTATTTGTTTTCCCGCAAAATACAACCTTATCTGGATTTTAGTACTTTTAATTTATAAGCTGTATTAATTCTTCCTGGGAACTTTGTGATCACGTTTCTAGTGTCTTTCTGGACAGATAAAATCTTCACTGAAAATCTTTCCCTGCACCTGTTTGTTCTCTCAAACTGTTGTGGCTTAATCAGGTGTCACTTTTCTTGCTCACTAGATCCACTTGGGGTTAGTTCTTTCATTAACGAACCTAGGGACTTTTCTCCTGGGATTCCTGTAGAGATTATTTTGCTTCAGAGATTTTTGTCACAAAAAAGGCGTATACATGGTATCTCCTAAGAATGTTTCCTGATCCTTTAAAGATGCGAACAAATTTAATAAAGGCAAAACTGATTGATTGTTTAAATAACCTGAAAATCTCTTAAGGATGGGATTTAGATGAGAAAAATGGAGCCTCTGTATCTGAGAAATCACACAGGACTTTCTATATCTCATTGAAAAGTAAATGTGGACGTGTCACTATGAAACTGACACAGACTATGTCTTCAGTGGCCATTAACAGAACTGGTAACTTCAGGCTCTAATGTAGACCTGGATTGTATTATTCTACAGTCAAGTGGCACAAATCATGCATTCAAGATGTTTCACTGGCTTGAAACAGATTAGTTTTCTTCCCACCTATCCAAATTATGAAGAATCTGATATATTCCTAGTGCTCGTAGAGTATAAACTGAGGTCTGCAACTTGAAGTTGATGCATCTTTAAACAACTCTGTCATTTGAGTGTTATCTTCTGCCTACAGGTAGTATTGAAAAGGAATTGAATGTCGAACGCTGCTTTGTAGACAGTATCTGCTACTTTCTGTTTCCCTAATCCTTCCACTCTAATTATGAAATATAATCCTATTTTAATCTTCTTTTGCTGTTTTATAGACATATTTCCATGTACAGTTAGTACTATATCAATATTTTATCATTATTAAACTGGATTTTGTCTTTTATCTTTTAAAAAAAAGGTAAAACTAGATACGGAGTTACAGGCAATACTGGAAACGTGTTGTAATTGTTGCTGAAAATGTGTCACCATTTGCCACTTTCTTCTTTTCTAAGAGTAAAAACGCATGAAAGTAATTGTTCTGCTTTGTGGAACGCTGATTGGAGAAAATGATTGTGCTTGGCAGATATTTTGTGCTATCCATTGCTTTATGCCACAATTTTAAGTCACTGAATAAGATGATTGTAGCTACTACTACCCTCTTTAAAGATAAACCTTTTCACAATAATTTTGCTGTAATACAGTATTGTCAGGAAACGCAATATGCTTTACCTTCGTGAGAAAACCTCTTTAATTGGAATCATTGGACCTTGACTTACTTGTCACAGCTATATTCAGGGTGAAGGTGCAATCTTTGAGAAGTCTGATCATGAAAAATTAGACCATGGCTTCTCTGAATAAAAACATAAGAGGATACATTTGTATGCAAGATCCTTCTGCATATGCTTGAATCTTTTTTTTCCTTTGCTCCTAGTGTTTGAGAACAATGTGCGGTGGGGTGAGATAGAAACAGGCCTGATGGTATTTCAACATTGTAACATCACTTAATTCAATAATTAAAAAACAGGAAAAATAAACAACTATTCTTGTACCTTGTTTTGGAAGAGTTAATCAAAATGTCAATCTTAAACTTATAGACAGGTGGGGGAATTGCAGCTAAAGCCATTGAGCTTAATGAGAATTAGTCATGCATTCTGATTGTTCAGATATTGGATGAGAGACCTGCAAGGCAAGTGCTTTTTCTAAGCTCCTAAAGTCTGGATTATAAATAGAAACAACTCATCTTCTAGTGATTAGTAGGCATGCATAGAGTGAATTCATAACAGAAAAACAAGACAATCCTCATCTATTAATACTTTATCTTTACACTGCAGCGTAACAAAGCCATAGCTGAGGCACCCTCTCCTGTATTTAATCTTGTTGTTTAGGAATACTGGAAGCTAGTTGTTAATGTGGTACTAAGGAATGAGAGGAAAAAAAAAAGCTCAACAACAAGTATGTGGGTTATGCCATGCTGCATATAAGAAAGCACAGTTGTTGGAGGTCAGCACAGGAAATGGATGAAGGCTCTGGGTTAGCTTTGTATGCTTTTCAGAGATGTGCTTCAGGTTTGCACACATGCAAAATGCTAAATGGCATGAAAGATAAAAAATATATAACATGTTGATTTAATAACCCAAATTATGGCATCTGTGGTGAGGGGATCTACTGAAGATGGTGGAAAAATTTCCACAAAGTAGTTTGATTATTTTCTATATCACTATTCCCAGAAAAATGGAAAAAAAAAATAAAATCATCAGATGAGAAATAATCTTTAGATTATGTTTGTTGGCTTGAATAAAACTCATCAAAAGTTTTTTCTCAACTTTTTATGTTTGGCTATGTTTCTTAACTAAGATTTTAAAATTCTGACAACTTTTGGAGTGACTTGTACATATTCCTCTCAAAACTAACACCTGTGCGTGATAATATAGAACAATAAGATCTATCCTTTGTAAGGATAGACTAACCTTGGTTTCTTGGATGCCTAGGTGACTAGCTAGTGGAAATTGAAATAAAATAATTGCTGTGATATAATTACACTATATCATTACATTTTACGTTATGTCGTGCTCAGAAGGTTGGTCTCAGAGGGCCAACTTTTGGGGGGAAATGATAATTGTTAGAAAAGACCCTATTATATACTGATAGCTTTGTCACTGTTGCTTGCATGCCATGGCAATCGCTAGAAAGTGAGCAACAACTCTCTAGTGAGCGACTTTAAAAGCTCTGGCTCTGAAAGGTTTGTATAGTCTACCAAATCATTATTATTAAGTTAAGAATTAGTGGTATTTGAGGCAATTTAAAAAAAAAAATTGCAAATCAAACCAGAATGCTTGACTCATTACTTGTTGAAAGTGTGCCTAAAACCTCTGCTGATGAGCTATGCAACTCATATTCTTAAGTAGATTTTTTTTTTTTTATGACAGAACTGAAGGAAATGGAAAAACATAAAATCAAAAAGAAATTACTTGAGATTAAGTAGTTCTTATTGCCAAATCAGCAACACATAGAGCTAATGGAAGATATTTTGTACAGACAGATGGGATACTCAGCTATCCCAGGAGCATAAGTATGAAGTATCTGTTAAGATTCTTTTTTATACATTTGCATATAAATATAAACATCATTAGCAGGGGCTAATTGCCCTGTAGGAACTAAAATGTGAGCATTAGTATCTTCAGGGCTTTTATTTATTTATTTATTTTAAGCATCTCTAACACCCGTCATGTTTGGTACTGCATGGCTGCAACAGATAATTACTACCATTAAGAGTCTCAGTCACAAAATCAAAACCATTTGGAATGGCTTCTAGGGCCACCCAGCACAGTAAGTAACCATAGAAAATGACTATATTAGTTGTTTTGTTCGTGCATATTTATAAGGGCACTTGATTTGACTTTCATAGTAGGGGGCTTGTAAAAGCTTATCCACAGATTAGCCCCTAAAGAAGATTGAATGTAAAGGTAAGAAGATATCATACATCACAAACATCCTTCTAACAAGTAATGCATAATACAAAGAACTATGTATTGCAACTCTTCAGAAGAAAAATATTATTATTTAAAAAAATAAAGTGTTTGGCTCTTTCAGTTGTCTTATTGATGGAGAAGGTCAAGGATTTGTGCTTTTCAGGGGTTGGTTAACACAGTATTCTGGTCAAAGAGCAGTTGATACTGGAGTGTGTAAGATGTATAACTTAGTGAGGAATAAAATTGTAGTACTAGCACAGTGGTGTCAGTTAAAGTACCTACTTATGTTTCAAATATTATGGTGTTATTTAACACTTGAGAACCTGGATGATTGATCTTAACCCATGTCCATCAGCCAATGCTTTTTTTTTTTTTT
>WBMW01005527.1:1522057-1558041 GCA_013396635.1 Penelope pileata
TTCAGAACTTCCAGTTAATCCATGCATGAGGGTTTTCTTTTTTCTTCTTCTTTTTTTCTTGTAAGGATATAGATAACAAAGTCAGCAGATAGTTTTTTCTTGTTTGTCTTGGGGAGGGGGGCAGAGGGGGAGTTGGAGGAAAACCAATTGTTTGGCTTGCAGTTGTGTTTGAAAAAGGAGCGTCTGCTTGCAGCTGTTACTTGCTATTCTTTTAAATGAATATAGTTAAACACAGCCTTAAAGGCAATTCAGATCTTATTTGGCCACCATCCTTATAATTATCTCTACTATTCTTATCATAAGAAAATAGTATTCGAGCCCCTGGCAGCTGTGTGGGGACAAACATGGGAAAAGGGAGAGAAGATGGTAATGTAGATGATGATGTAGTTAGAGCACTATCCAGAGCCATAGGTTTAAAAAGTTTATCTTAAATATGTTAATTGTGTAATATAAAAGCATTACAAAACATCCTGCCATTGCAACTACCTTTAATTGACAGAACATCGTTGTAGAATAGGAAACGATTAACAAAATCATGTTCATGCTGTGTTCAAGTTTGTGGTGCTCTGTTGAGCTACAGTGACTTCCAGCTCAGCCACGCAATGTGTGAGTCTGTACTCTGGAGATTAAACTCGAATGGCAAGTATATACATTGGAAGAGAAAATATGCGTGTCAGTTTGGGGTATTTATGTGCAAGTTAGAAACCAAAATATGTTTAAAGTATGTATGTTAAAAGACTATCAATACTCTATTTTTCCCTATTTTTTTTCATATTAGCATGAAAAGACATTTTCAAGATTGTCTGGAAAATACCACGCTATTTGAATTTTGATAATATTAAAACAGTTCAGTTGGACATCTACATTATAACGCACGATAGAGCACATACAATATATACACTACAGCTATACGGAGAGTCTATTTTATAGTTTAAAATATTAATTTAATGTAAAGAAGTATTGTTTGTTTGTTGGTAGTTTTGGTTGGCATTACTGTATTCCTACTATTATTTTTTTCAATAATGCTTCTTCTGAGGAAAATCTATTCCATTGAAAAATTTGGCTACGTTTATTTTCAGGCTTGTATCTTTCTCGGTGCCACCTACTCTCATCATTTTGCCTGTGCAAGTGCAGAGACTTGATACACAGAATTGTGTTCCTCTTCAACTCACAACAAATTGATCAAATTCTTGCCATACCAGAACTCTAAACTGATTAGGGAAAGTGGATTAGGTGGCCAGAAATGACTTTTTAAAAAGTGCTCACACGTTGCATTTTGCAGATGTCAAAGTAACTTTTGAGTCTGGAAACTGTTTGCATGATAAAATGAAATGTGAATGGAAGTTGATATAAGGCACTACTAGAGTGGTTGGGAGTGAAGAGGATATTCCACTTTCTTTTTCTGATGCCCCTTATGCCCCAGCCTCAGTGTGGTCTCCTAGCTGTACAGTAACCCAGCAGAAAAATCACTGTTTTTCAGTATTCCATACTGAAATCTATGCTCAAAACATTAATGAAGGAAAGGTTTAATTATTGCTGTAGAGTTTCCAGGGAGATGTGGTAAGCTGATATCTTATACTCAGCTTTTACTGCATGATCCATGCTCCTGGCTGTTGAATATGGTGAAATTTGCAATGTGGTTCCAGCCGCTGCAGGGCCAGCAGCAGCTCAGATCACTGCACAGCAGCGAGGATGAGCCCTGGCCGAGACCACAGTGCTAAGAACACTCATATATACCAGAGTGTTTTATTTCAAGGATTTCTTCACCAATCTTTTAGCTGTAAACGTTTTGAATTTGAGAATTTTTCTTTGTTTCTTCAAGAATGCTGTTCACTGGCAAGTAAGGTTTATATTCCTTCATGAATTCACGAAATTTTGGAGGTAGACATCCTTCATTCTCTTCAATTCATTGCAAAACTAGAAACTCCTGATTCAAATATCTGGTGAAAGGATTTAGTAATTACTGATATTTACATTTTTTTTTTTATAACAACTGAGCACATAAATGCTGATTTTGGCCTATCATATTAAGGTAATGAGGACTTGATATGAATTAAAACAAATTAGAAGTTGCATAGATCACTCATGAGAGACTGCATGGTATTTTCTGGCTGGTTTAGATGTTGTTTTTTTTTAAGCTATTCACCACTTTAAAGTTGCTGTAAAAATCCTAATTCTCTCAAATCTATGAATATGTTCTGAATGAAATTCTGTGTCTTGGCAACCAGAAAGGAACAGTTCTCCTCTGGAAAAAGTCATGCTATCTGCCAAGATGAATTTCTTATCGTAATTATTGCAGACAGGTATGTTTATCCTATGTTTCCTCTTCAGCTGTCTTTGCTGTGAGAGATATTCCAATTCATTGATATTGAAATTGTGCGAGTTACAAAATGTAGCCCTTAACTTGAAAGAATCTTGGTGAAGTGGGCTTAATTCAATACAAAAAGTTCGTGTCAGATGTTATAGTAATGCTTTTAATAACATTTAAGATTTCCTGTGCTCAGGGAAAAGCAATTCTCAGTTTAAGAAGTCTTGAATTAAGATTACTCTCTATCAGGATACGTACAGTCTGGCATTTGTGTATTTTTTTCCATGTCAGATAAGCACAAAAGAAATATTGTGGACATGAAACTACTCACAGTGAAATGGCAAGAGATTTAATGCGAGGAACCTTCTACTTTAATAGATAGCTGCTATTGCCTGAGAAAACAGTTAAATAGCAGTACTTTTTCTTTTCCAAGTCTTCAGTCTTACAATGTGAATTATACAAGAAAATATTAGTTCTTTGTATCATTGTACATTTAAATGCAGGACATGGACTCGAAGCAGAAAAGATAGAGGGATATGTGAAAGTGAGTCTGAACTTCTGAATTACATTAGAGAGATTTAAATTCTTCTTTGATGGATGAAGACTGTAGCAGACTTAGGTCTGTAAGATTAGCCGCAGGAAATCATCAGCTAAATTACTTATTAATTTGAGCACAAGTGAATGGAATAGTAGAATTTTAAAGACAGACATTAGCTGGTTTAGCCTAGGTTAGACTTTCTTCAGAAAAGGTAATAAAACTTCTTTTCAAGTTATGCCATAATGTGACCTTTTCACAGTGCTGATGTAAACCTATGACTTAATACAGGGGGAACACAGCACGGTACAAAAGCATGAACTGAATGCCCTTGGCTCCAATGGAAATACGTCCTTTCTGCCTAAAGCCCAGTGTATTTATTTACTAGTTTGAGTCAGATTATAATTTACCTTGGAGAAAGCCATAGCAATAAGATGAGCAGGACAGGATTTATCATTTCTTCAAATTTAAGTGAATTCTTATTTAATTTACATAAGTTATTGAAGAGTCTGATGATTAGAGAAGAATTTTGCCTGTCAGGAAATATTCTGAGTTTTCTCAGCGGAGAATTTCCCACCTTTGAGACAATTTCAGCTATCGCAAGGTAGGAAGAGGAGCTCACCAACAGAAGAGTTGCTCTTCATGGGCAATGGGAGTCGGGGAAAGCACTGTCAGCAGTGGGTACGTAGCCCCAGGCTGCTGCAGCACTGCCAGCAGGGGCCTCGTCCCTGCTCTCACCTCTTCCCAGAAGTAGTTGTTAGCCTCAGCTGCATACGATGAAACCTAACTTCTGCAAAGAATCTGAACCAAATAAATTGCAAAACATACTTCATATGCAAATGAATTTCAATCAATTTCAAAATTAAATTCAATCAAATTGTTGCCTTCAGTATTCTATACTTGTCACTTGCTACCTGCCTATGTCTTCTACACTTTGCACACTGAATGGATGATTAGAAACAGGAACGGGGCTTAAATACATCAGCAAGGCTGGCTGTCAATATCAAGACGGCTCTTTACCTACTCAAACCTGTAAGTCAAAATATATCTTTGGTTGTTTTCATGAGTATTTCATTTAGATTATGATTCTTGTATTTGTAAGGGAAAAAAAAAGGTTGATTTTATGTGAAATGTCTTTGAAAACCTCCAAAGCAAATTTGCAATTTGTATTTGATTGTGTATCTACTGATACTTTTTTATGGTATTTTAACCAGTTTTAGTGCTTTTATGTAGTAAACTTCTTCCCTTGCCCCTCCCCCCCCCAGCTTAGGGTTAACTTCCTGACAATAAATCAATAAATTCCTGTTACTTTAATAATGTTTTTCATTACCAAGTCCTTATGGATTCATACTTACAAATATTCAAAGATATACATGTGGTTATTGATCTAGGGACATTCAGCTCGTAATAACTTCAAATTTAGTATTTTTAACTATGTTGCTATGGTTCAAATTGTTTATTTTTTCATAATTTCCTTATAAAAATGTCTGTACTCATTTCAAAAAGAGTTATGGAAAAAATTAGATCTGGATGCTGTACATGAAAATGAAAGACATTAATAACTAAGGTCAGATTAAAGCTTCTTATGTACATTTGTTGTATGTTCAGTTTAATCAGTGAATCGATCTGGCTGATATATTTTTGCCTACTTAAATGCATAGTTTACGTGGAGGATACATCATCAAGTACCATTTTGCCAGCGAAGAAGTTTGGTTCCTTTCTCTGTTTCACCCTATGTGTAAGGCAGGGCAGTTACATCACGCTGTTCAACTTGCTAGCACCCTCTAGCGTGAAAGTGTGAAACCCTAAGCAATAGCAATTGTATTACAGCTGGTCTGTGGATTATAACTTTTCTGCTGTATTTTTGTTAACATTTTAAAAATATTTTCTAAAACAAGCATCGTTTAATTTTTCAAGTACATTGTTTGGATTGTTAAACTGCTTTCTGTGACTTTGTTGTGAGAAAGACCTTAGAAAGTGTTGCTAATATTACTTAATATTTATTGTTGCAATTGGTGCTTTCTATGACATCTCTGCAAATGAAGATATCGTACTGAATCTTGATACATTTGAATTCATGTGTTTTTCACTTTTCTTCATTCTTAGAATCTATATTTTTTAATTATCCAAGAGCTGGATAGTAACCTAGGATGTGCAGTTTCCTATAAATTTACAAGAAATTTCTCTGTAGATATGATACCTAACAAACTGGAAGGAGTGGCTTTTTATTTTTATTTTTTTTAGTATTTCTTTCTCTTTGGCAGGCTTAATAATGAATCCAGATATGAGATTCTTTTATGTCCCTCTTGTAATATAAATATGCCTTAGTACAAATGAAAATGAGGGCCAGAGTGTGGCGTTCACGTCCTCTAAATACAGAAAAGGTTGCTTTTATCGTTTTTTAAACTCCCTTGTAAACTGAGCTTTCTTATAGATGTTATGCAAGGACTTCTGTGCAGTGTAAACCTCCATCTGCTATCAGGAATAAAATATGATTATGCATGATCTTCAAAGAGTTTTCATTCTAGTGCATGGGGGTTTAGGTAGATCTCTTATAATATGGGCAGTTTCACGACTGAGATGACTGTCCTAATAGTTTACATGTGCTACTTTTGTGTAATGAGCTACAGAACATTTTCAGCTATCACGTTTCCAAATATTTCTTTGGTTCTTTGAAAGGAAAAGGAACTCATTCATATGAATAGCAAAAAGCTCTAAATTGGGAGTGGTGCTCTTCTACACTCAAGGTAGGATTTTTCTGAGCTGTTAACTTCTTCCACAAATAGAGTGCAACAAAATGGAAGTGCACGTATTTACACATGGAAGCTTTCCTGTGCTGCAAAAGCCTCTGTGATGACTGCTGCTACCACTTGTCTCACAGTAGTAGGAAACATGAAGACCTGATATTACAATTTTTATATCTACTTTCATTTCTATGCTTATATTAAATTTTTGCTCTTTGTGTATGTATGACTGAAATAAAAGTTCAAATCAGTGACTCACTGTCATGGAATAGGTTACTGGATTATTAATATTTTAACATTTCCCTTTGACAAATACGAAAGCAATTGTAGCTACGTACAGGATTTAGAAACAACAAACAACTTCTGGATATGAAGGCAACTGGTGCCTGATCCAGTAGCACTATTTTGAGACTTATATATTAAAAAAGGGAATAATATTTCCCATATTCTAATAGGACCTCTTTCTACATGGGTCACATTTGATAAAACTCTTTCAGAAAAAGATAAAGTTCATCTTAAATAATAATGATTTGCATATTTTTATTATGACAGCTGTATTATTCTGAAAAGTGTTCTATTTCTATGGCTTCTCAAAACAAAAAAGGTGCATTTCAGATTGTTTAAAAAAAAAAAAAAAAAGAACAAATGTTCTCAGCATGTAATTAGGCCATGCATATCATGAACGTTGTTCTTGTGACTGCTTTTATAATTTTTACATAGTTATTTCAGAAAGGTTAAAAATTATGCATGCAGTCTTTATTATATTACACACAATTCGGAAAAAAAAAAGCCTTTCTCTGCACTAAAAATAATAAATTAAAGAAATAGATTCATTGTGTAGAGAAAAATTTATTTCTTGAGCCTCAAATAATTTAATTCCTTTTTATTCTATGCAAAAAGTAATTTTCTCCGGTGGGAAAATTATTGCTTAACTACTGTTATGTATTCACTGGCAGTCTCAGCCTCTCAGCCACAGATAGTTCTGAAAAGGAAGTAGAGAAAGCTGATTGAAATGAAATCTTCAAACTAAATATGAAAAATAGAAGATTTAAGGCTTTATACGTTTCTTTCATGACAAATTCCTAAGGTTCCTGACATTAGAAAAACGTGAAAAATAAAACTGCAGTGACTTTATCATCGTGATCATTTGGATGTTTGTTCTTGTGAGCACCTTGACTCATTTCTAGGCTGAGGCCTACGCAGTAGGAGAGCGAGGAGGGGGAGTGGTTCTGGGCAACAATAAGGAAATCCTTGAAATATTTTTTCTCATTATTTATTTTTTGTTTGCTATTGATAAGATTCTGTTAATAGGGGAGAAGGCAGAGGGGGTACTGAACTGGTTTCAAGAAGATACAAGTTTTTAGGTCTGTTGTCGTTGCTGTGCTTGGATATCAACATTAGCAGTCATTATGTGTGTGATAACCACCTGCTCATGCAGCTGAGATTGCTCCTAAAAACTGGTCATGAAGATGGCATTTAGGCAGGCCACTAAGTATCCTACCAGCCAGTTACACTTGCAGAAACGTGAATGCTAGATGTAACTTTCCAAGTCATTAAACACCAGGCTCACTGTATTTCCACTAGGTTCTGTGTTAAAACTCTGCCATATGTATTTGCAGAAAACCCATGGGTTATTAACGATATGCTTTAACTGATCCAGTGCAGATTATCAGCATCTCCCTCACTCTGCATCAGCACGTAGGAGATGAGATTTATTTCCATCTGTATAGGTTATCTGAGAGTGTGGTTACCTGAGAAACCATTCTCAAAGATCAGTGTTTAATGCGGGTTTCTAAGATACAAGTAATGCATATGTGTAATATTGATGGAGTCTCTATAAGCTACACATTTGAACAGAATATTTACTACAGAAACTCTAACTGTCCAAGCTAGAAAACTAGGTGAAGTCAAAGAACATTAACTGAGGTGTTCATATATTAATACAAGGAGTATATGGAATATATATCCAGGATAGAAAAATAGGGTACCACGTGGGTGCATGATGTAAAATAATACTAAATACAAAAACAGTGGAATAATAGCTCTGGAACACAGATTACCGGATATGCTCTTCAGAGAAGATAGAAATAAGATAAAAGGTGAGATAGAAGCATCACAGATCTGTCATCAGTCTTGCAGACAGCCACGACATGAAGGGATAGCCAAGCTATTTTCAAAATTAGTATACTCTGTGTTTGGAACTTTTTGGATTTCCTTTCAAGAAAAACTATGACATCTTAATCCTTGACTGATGCATAACTTGCAAAAGCAAGTTGTAGTAACTGTTACAGAATAGTGACTGTTACTGTAAGGGTCAGTCGTGCTCGAGATGGGAATAAGATGGACCAGTTTTTCCACCTCTATATTAAAGAACATTCTCATTTAAATTAACAACAACAACAACAAAAAACTACTAGTAGTATACCATTTTCAAACGTGAACTCTTCTTCTCCCATCTTGATCATTGCTGATGAGGATGCCTGAATACACAGGCTTCATCCTGGCATGAAATCATAATATGCATTATGACATTATATTTTGTTGTCATGGAAGCAGTTGCAGTGACTATTTGTGATTCTGATGTGAATCTTAACAAGTCTTTTACCAGTGATCATGTTTCAATCTGAGGGGTAGGTCCTTGCTTGTGTTATGCATTATCCTTCAGGGAGCCTGTCAGTCATTGATTAGCAGGTTGCGTGTTTGATAATAACCAGCAATCCCACTAACTTCCACTGCTTTACAACCTTTCTATTCTTATTACAATGCTCAAGTGACTAGGAAAGTCACTTACAGAAGTTTCTGGCTGTAACACAAGACAACACAGGTGTTTGATTTTGAATTTCATATGGCTGTATGACTGCTACTGGGGAACTGGGGTTCATTGTCCTTTTCCCATGGCTGTTAAACCATTCTGCTCAGAAGAGTAGCATGAAACCACTCCTGTTCAGGTTATTAGTGTTACTTGGATGCGTGTGAATACAAAGCTTTGGCTATGTCTTATTGACTGCCCTAGCTAACCTCATCCTGTCAGTCTGTTCCCAGCACCAACAAAGAGCTGCTCTTGGCAGATGGTACAGGAGCATGGCTGTGAGAATGTGCTACCCTCGTGGTCCCCTGCTGACCTTCTACACTGGTATGAATTCTGTTTAAATAATTCATGGGACATGAGAGAGGATTTTTCTCCCAGTATATTTTACTTAGTCAAGAAAACTATTGGCATAACAGAGTGTTTCAGTCTTTAAACATGCAGCCAGAGAAGTTATTACAATATTTGATATACACATTACTTCAGTGGAGCATTAAAATTGGTTTAGATGGCTAATAAATTTGGTTTTAGAGACTATGTTTAACAGATCTGAATCCCACTGAAGTCCTGGAAGCTTGTACCTGCCAGCAGACAGTTTTGCACCGGGAAGGCTGGTAGACCTTAGGCTAAGTGTATGTAAGCTGTTTAATTACAGACATGCTTTCTCCATTCTTTGTTGTAATCTTGGTGGAGCTGTGGTTGTGTATTTTATGACTTAAGCAGACCGGCTGATTCTAGAAGCATTTGTTTATGTTTCTTGATTATTGATTGTCACAATGACAATAAAGAGTTAGTTACTACTGTTTGGGTTGGTTGTTTTTAGTTTAGAGAAACTTAACTATTTCACATATTGAAGGAAACACATAAATAGAAAATGGAAAGGGACTTGGATATTGCTTTCAGGTAAGGGCAGCCTTAGCTGCTGCTGATAAAACAATTCAGTGCAGCATTTAAGCATATGTCCAAGTTCTTCTAAAGGCAGTAGGCATTGCACACTTTTTCCATTCACTTAAATCCTGATTTCACAGATGAATGTATGTATAATGCTGTGTGAAAGCAGAATCATAGGCCAGGTCTAAACTACAAATTTTATCTGCCATAAAAGGGAAAATCAGGGCAGTGAAAAAGTTTATATTGCACTGGCAAAAAGCACCACCAAATGTATTTGCACTAGCAAAGTTGAGTTCTACCCATGACAGAGGGGATCTTTTTACTTTCTGATACTGAGAATGGCTTATCCAAGGATAATCATTTCAACCAGGAGTGTCTGGCCATGATGACATACTCTAATTGCTACCCTACCTAATACCTGAACTGTAGTCTCTCTACTCTTGTAGTTCAGCTGAAGACTTCAAAAATTGGATTCATTGGTGCTTAGGCCTCCTGCTGGTGATCTGTGAAGAAGGAATTTTATCTACGTGTGCAATGATCTTTTCAAAATCCCATGCACTACTTGTTCTTGACACTCATATTATGAAGAGACTGTTGTACAATCTCTTTACTACTAATGGTTTTTTTTCCCCTCTAAGAACACGCACTGAAGCTTTAGCTTCAGTAGAAAACGCATTTTCTATTAAGCTGCAAGATGCTGAAAATTGGAGTTAGAATATATAGTGTTGTTTCTGTAGCCAACTGACGTTGTTAGCTCCATCTTCCGATAACATGGTAAGCATCATGGTTGCAGCTAATTGCAAGGAGTATAACCTTAATCTTACAAATGACTTGCCGATACAAAAATTACAGTTTTAGCCCTGGAGAGGAAGGTATGTTGGCATTGTCATCCCTCTTGAATCTGAAAGTGTCTACCCTTTCTCTCACTTCTCTAGTTGGGTAATTATATTGATTGTTCCTTATCAGTATGTAGTTTGTCTAACATATTTTGCTTCCCTTTGGGATCTGAAGAATGTTTTTTGTGCATAAGTATGTCTTTTTTTCTAGGGAAATCAGTTTCAGCATTTAAGCCATCATAGCTACAACAGGGCAAGTGCTATTACTTTAGTGCAAGGATGCAGTAATAACACTTCATAGAAATTCTACCTTACATTTAGGAAATGTAACTTTCTTGTTCTTTTTCATTTTCAGAGCAACCCAATGATTATATTGATATTACTCATGGATTATTAAGTTTAACATTAACAGATAAAGATACAGAAAGCAATTCTGCACTGACTTTAACTATTTTTGCTACATATTTTTCTAGTATTAATGGACAACCTGCCATAGTGTTGTAGGCATTTCATGCTTTCCTGCACTTGGAAGTTCAAGCTGAAGAAGTTTTCCTTACTTAAGCATTATGACTGTTTTTTTCTTGTTTAATCTATACAAAATGGAGTTTGATTCTCTGTTAGGAATGGTCTAATAACCTGAAAATTGCAGTTCAACTACACATTAAGTTCACATGACACTCTAAATACATTCAGTTATTTTGTGGTAGAACTGTTGTTACAATGGCATGCATAGTGTAGCTATATTTTATATTAAGAATGGCAATATTTTAATAGATTTTCATTGGATATAAAGGCACCTCATCTACTTTGAAGTACAAAAACAGATAAATTGTAACTTTGAGAGGTAATGAAACGCATGCTGGGGTGGAATAAATATGCTTTGGAAAGGATAGAGAAAGTTCCCCCTTTCTGATTCTCCCCTTTGTCTCCCTGTAGTGCCTCTTGGTGGGGACAGGGGAAGAAAGTGATGAAGTTGATGTCCTTGGGATTAGTGTGGTTTGGACAAGGCATCAGGGAATGATTAACCTATGTGAATCGTTAAAATGTTACACAGCCCACAACCTTGTATTCAGATGCTCAAAACATGATTTTTTATGTTTTACGATTGTCACTGAGACATTTGTGTTTCTGACACTGGAAGTCTGTAACACCTATAGCACCTTTGCCTGAGTTGACAGCAATATCATGATTATGTTTATTATATATCTCTGTGACAACAGCCAGGTGATCCTTCTATCATGAAAAAGGTTTTGCTTCTTTGCCTGACGCCTACCTCAGAATCTTCACAAATGTGATCCTTTTATAACAGTAAAAGCACTAATAGTGTGTAAGTAGCTTGTCAGAGCTCCACCAGGTGTGATCAGTAGTCTGAGAGCTCAGAAGGAACTCTCTCTTGCAACTTCGTTTTCAATAATCAAGTATCGTGGTTAATTTTCTTTGACCTTTCCTTGTATAAGAAAACTTTCTGGTATTGGATTCACTCTGAAAGTATCTCATGGTCATTTCTAAAACACTCTCTGGCTGTTTTCCCTAGCTGAGAGACCCCATGGAACAAAACATAAAGCTCGTCAGAAGACATTGAAGAGGAGGGCTGCCATTAAAGTGGGTGATATTGCAAAGTAGAATGAGCTAGAAGGGATCCAAAGTACTTGGATTAACATTTTAATTTTTTTTAAAGATTATTCTACATGGTTTATTGGAATATTCACTCGTTAATAGCAAAGAGTGAAACCATATGCCTGATGGATTACTATTGTCAGTATATTCATCCTTCAAGAGCGCACATTCAGCCATCCTAATTTCCATATTCACTCTTTTTAACACACTGTCTTACTTTGTCAGGGAAATACGTATGCATTGTTCCTTTCTCTGATATATTAGTCAAGTATAAGTATCAGTAACATAAATGATAGTAGTAACTAGCTTTTATGGAAATAATTGGACTGTTACGGTATGGTTTTGCACTCTTTGGACTTCTCTTTTGCTTATTCATATATAATCATGCAAATAGTTTATTGTTAGCAGTTGATAACAGACTTCTGTGTCACAACACTTCCTTCAGCATATATAAAATTTTAATTACATGTTAAGCTAAGACAGTCTGAAATTTTATTCAAATTTCTTAAATCTGATCATAGTATCCATCTGCTCAGACCTGCCTAGAGGACTTCCCAGCATCAGCAGCACAACCTGTGAATTTTAGGCCAGGATATGTGTCTAGCAGAACACAATTCCAAAGTAGTTCCCCTGTACAAGTATAATATTGGCAAACAGAAGAATTTGAGGTGCAGCATGAAAGCTTATTTTATAGAGATATCTCTAACATGAAACTCAGTAACACTGAGTAAATAAATGATGAGTAGTCTCCGGATCTGCCACTGATTTGACTGTATGCTTGATTAATTCAAATAGAAGATTCCTGCAAATGGATGTTAAAGAAATATTTTATATGTATACATATTTCTTATTAATATGTTTGAGTTTACCTACAGAATTGTCTATGTGCTTAATTGCTTTCAGTACTGTGACATAACTGGGCATTCAGGTAAAACAGAATAATTGATTCTGTTAAAGACAAGATAAACCAAATGGAAAACATCTTTTCTCTAATTTCAGATTAATAACAGATATCTAATTGATGACATTGTTTATCGGTGCTTGGGGCTAGAATGACTTTGTATATGCACCCTACAGCAACAAAAAAGGCAGAGTCTGTCTTTGCGTTTATGGAGAAGAGACTACATGGGTCAAAATGTAATCCACTATCTCCAGGAGTAGTGATTAACAGAGTCGATTGTTACAGTTTTATTGAATTTTTTACCAAAGTGATTGTCAAATATCTTTCAAGACTGACAAAGAAATTTGAAATTACTGTGGTGTTACTGAACTGCTTATTGTGAATATTTTTTTCTAAATATTATTAAATGTGTAAGTAAATTGAGGGAAAAGGGCTAATATCAAGGAATAAAACTTCAGCATTTAGTTTGCAAAAACTGGATTATTTTTTTTTTTTAATACGATTGATCAGCATCTTAGCTGTAGCGATACATTTAAAAAAAAAATTTACTTGCGGCATATGTTCAGCTAAGCTACTTAGGAGATATATTTTTTGTCTAAAAATGTAAAGCATACAAATATGTCGTTTAAAAAGTAACAACTTCATACTTTCCTGTCAAATCAAAGCCCACATTTCCAAAATGCTTACACACACAGGTTTATGTGGATACATAAAGACGACTGAGATTATACCACAAATTTCCAATTGATAGATTGTATTCAGAAATGTCTCCATTATTTTTGTTCATCTCTCTGTCTTGCTGCTTGAATTCTATTACTGTAGAAAAAAAATTCTGATCCATAATCACAATGAGGCTTGAGAAAATTAAATCCAAATGACATTTGGTAGAAAAATCTTAAAATGGGTTCTGAAGAATAGGATCTGAAATCTGAACACTTCCAAATAATAGAGAGAATATTTAGGTAGACTGAAGTATTATACATCTCATAAATGTGCTGTAATGTTTTTACTCAATTTGTTGTAGTTACAGTACTTTAAATTTTGCTGCTGCTGCCTCTTCATCTGTATCATTAAAAAAGGTTGAATACACTGTAAAAGGAAACTATTTGTCACAGAACTAATTAAACCGAGGTCTATGAACTCAAAATCCAAAACGTTGTTGGATTATTTACTGCAATACAATGAGAAGGATGATGTTAATACCTTTAATCACTCTATTCCACCAAAATCAGCACAGTGCAAGCCTATATAAGCCAACTGAAATGGTGAAAACAGAAATATTTACTTGACTGTGGAACAAGTTGTTTTCCAGTTCTCAATCAGAGGATGTGGATTTGCAGTCTTATTTGGTCAAATCACCTTCAAATCTAATAAAAATGCTGCTAGGAAAAAAAAAAAAGAATGACTGGTAATGAATTAGCTGGAAGGAAATCAGCTGTAAGGGTACATGAATGAGCCAGTGTGGCTTTAATGCAGAACATCAGGTCTGTGGTTTGTATCCTGCTCAATGCCCTGTGAATGACACTAGCCATGAAATCACTGTGGTCTTGGGAAGGTGTCAAAGGAGATAGGCTGTGCATTTCAAGAAGTTTCACTCTCTCTAAACTTTTCAAGGGTTTTTCAGTAATGCATTTTCTGTGGAAAGCATTTTCACTTGTTTCTTGTACTGTGTCCAAAGTTACAGCCTATGAGTATAGTTAAAGCTACGTGTACAGTAGCAAACTACAAAACGAATGGCATTTTCAACCAGGAACCATTCAATAAAATGTTATCTTACAATGCACAGGTTTATTTTAGGCATTGGACAAGGCAATAAATGTCTCACAGCAAGTCTGAAATTACGTTGAGGACAGTAGGTCTTTCTAACACATGGTTAAATGGGAGCGTGGAGTGGCATTGCAATGATTGGTTATAGGGAACAATAAGATATGATAAAATGTATACTGCCTAAAATTTGGAATGTGATCTTTGTTTATAGTCAGACTAGACACATTAACAAGATTTCACTTACACCATCACTAGCCATTTCTGATGTGTCCCTTTTACAGCAAGGTTAAAATGTTCCTTATTTTCTTGGAAGAAAGCAGAGATTTAAATGACAGCAGTAGAAGTTAAGCAATTTCAGTTCATAACTAGTAGGATTATCACAGTTTAAAACTATTTGGTATATTTTAATAGTTTCTAGTTACATATGAAAGACAAAGGTGAAGTGGACTTGAATTAAGGAAATCTAAAAACTACTAGCATATTTTTGGGAGGTATATCTCCATAATCTCATTAATTATGTCTCTCTTCAATTATGACATATCATCATGTGACTCATAAGTGCAACACATTGGTGCTTATCATCAGTAACTTGAGGTGATGCTTTTCATGTTGCTGTGATGTAACCCAGGGGCAAGCTCAGCACCATGCAGCCACTCAGTCACTCTCCCCAGGTGGAGCGAGGCTGGGAGTCAGAAAGGTAAAAGTGAGAGAACTCTTGAGTTGAGATAAAGCCTAGTTAAAGCAAAAGCTGTGTGTGCAAGCAGAGCCAAAGAAGGAACTCATTTGCTGCTTCCTATCAGAGGCAGGTGTTCAGCCCTTCTCAGAAAGCGGGGCTCAGCATGTGTAAGGGTATCTTGGGAAGACAAATGCCATCACTCTAAACGTCCCCCCCCTTCCTATTCTTTCCTCCACCTTTTATTGCCAAGCATGAAGCCATATGGTATGGGATATCCCTTTGGTCAGTCGGGGTCAGCTGTCCTGGCTGTGTCTGCTCCCAGCTCCCTGTGCACCCCCAGCCCCTCGCTGGCAGAGCAGCACGAGGAGCAGAAATGTCCTTGGCTCTGTGAGTGCTGCTCAGCAACAACTGGAATGTCAGTGTGCTACCACCACTATTTTCATCAAAATTCCAAAACAGCAGCATATGAGGAAAATTAACTCTATCCTAGTCAAAAGCATGACACTTGTATAGCAAAAATTTAATAATCTGAGAGGTTTAACTGCAACATGTGAATTCAAGAGCTTTTTCTAAGTACAAAAAATGAAGATTGACATGGGATAATGGTATAAAACAGGAACGTGATAACTGGTCATCATATGATCACATGGTTTTTTCTACTAAGAACTGCAAGACGGAACCATCACTAAGCATTAAAAAGACAGGCTGCAAAAGAAAAAAACTAATTTGTTCTGATGTGGTCTAAAATGTCAGTAGGGCATGAGAGGAGTTTGCTTTAAAGAGTGACAGGATTTGACTGGTCTGATACAGACCCTGACAGAGTATTGTGGATTGCTCATGGTCTGTGTGTTGCCAGTACATTTCTAATACATGGATTATGGGAAATCATGTGCCACCACTGCTGAACTGCAATCTGTGCTTGTTAGAATCTTGTTGGAATTTAAGGTTCTTTATGGAAGGGGAGAATATGCAGAGTTATGAACTATGTTGTAAATGCTAAATGTTCTTAACCATAACCCGTATAACATTAACACCTCCCAGCCCCCCAAAAAAAGTGAAAACCCAAATTTTTTTTATGAGGTTCTCACATTTAAAAAAAAAAAAAAAAAAAAAAAAGATGTTCTGGATAAAAAGAAAACATTNAAAAAGGTCTGGGGGGTTTGTTTGTGTAGTTGTTTGTATTTAAACTAAGCATCAGCTACCTCCTAATGGAATTGCTTGTCAGGAAATCTTTAGTGTTGTTCATGTGTTCTCAATGTTTAAAACAGCAACAGACAAGAAACAACTGAAAGTGGAAAGAATTAAACATAACATCTGGTCCCAGAAACAGAGATTATCAACCAGCTAGAATTAATGGTTTGCTAAACTACTTTGCCTCAATCATTGTTTCTTTAGGATGTTGAGTGAATGTGATTGAAGTGAAAACACTTATACGGCATCCGTCACTGAAGCACATTAGTTTTGTATTACCAGTAATAAATTGATTATTAAAACAGTTTGTAGGATAGGGAGGTTGCGTACTTGACTTTCTGAGCTGGATTATCTTCTTCTAAACCTCTGTGTCTGTTGTTAGTAGGTAAGATAACACAGTCATCTTACAAATTATGATTTAATGTCATCAGATAATAAGAGACGTAAGAGCAAACACCAGTGTTACTTTTAGAATGCATTCAGTTAAGGGAATCTGGAAGTTGCCTGTCATCTGTAAGGTTAGGTCTAAGGACTCTACAAAGCTGCAAGCTTGCTGGTGTGATAAAGAAGTAAAATCTGGCTATTTTAACAAAGAACAAAGTCAAGCTATTTAGCTACAAACAAACAAAAAACCTAGAAAACTACCATGCCTATTCATAGTATATCTTTAGCATAAACATCATGTGAGGCAGCAAAATTTTATGACCTTCCTTCTCAATTTTTTTTTTTTTTTTTTTTTTTTTTTTTTAAGTGCTTCTGGAACACTTTACCAGCACTGCTGTGTAAGATTTATTTTGGGAATGGAGCTCTACCTGGGTTTACAGGATGACACTGACCCAGTCTCCACGAATGTTCACGCCACAGTGCAAGTTCACACTCCCGCACAATAGGTTTGAGCTGAAAGCAGAAGGCACAAGTTTTGTGCTGAATCAGGCTCCCAGCACAGCCTTTTCTGGGTGAAGACAGCAATTTGCAGCCTATATTAAAATAATTTTTTCTTAATCTTCACGATACATCTAACTAGTCACTGGTAAACTTTGATCTCTTACAGAGGATTTTCATGATTTTGCCATCTGAAATGTCTTTGTCTTCAAAAATATAGTAGGACTTAGATCAGAATAAGGCAAACTGCAGAAAGTGAAAGCCATCAGCTCAAATAAAATATAGATAGTAAATAGAAATACAGATACAAAACAGGAATGTGTACATTTTTAAAAAGTTTACTTTGTTATTTCAGTTGACATTTTACTGAATGTCACTGGAAGTGAATAAACAAGCTAATGTGGTTTTAGTTAAAGCTCTGCAAACAAGTTGTCAATTAAAAAAAAAAAAATTGCTCATCTCTTAATCCCAGATTTCTTATTTTGGGACTTTTAGAGTGTCCCCTGGTTTGCAGTGATGCATTCATTCAACATGCGATCAGCATCAAAGGCATGAAATTCTGATTAACCATATTTTTTGGCACCTCACCTCTTTCCAGTTTGAACTTGGAATCTCCTCTGTGCACAGACCACTAATGAGGAAATCCTTGCTTATGAATTCAATGCAGAATGAGAGATTTTTTTCCTTTGCATAATGTCAGCTTTGAAGTCAGGCAGTCCAAGAAAGTGATTGATCTCACCCAAGTTCATAACTTTTTCAAAGTACTGCCGATATCATTAAATTTTAATTAACCCTTTGAGCTCCTTCTATGATGTAAAGATGAGGGAACATCAAAGGCTTGTGTGTTAGAGCAGCAGTGAAATCTTTTGAGCTGGCTTAGCCTTATTGAAGATATCTAAGCTGCAAAATATTCCAGTTCTGTAGTCAGCTCAATTCTTGTTACTGGCTCCGCTCTGTGATGGAAGAGGCAAAGCCATTGTTACATCCTCAGCTAGAGCTATTTATATACTGAGCCCATCTTTCTGTAAATGTTCTTCCTCGTACTCAAAAAAGTAGTCCATTTTAAAGCGAATGAATAGAATGTAATACCTTATTCTTTCTCCTTCATTTATGCTTGCTTTAGCTTTTATTATCCTCGTTAGTTGTCTTAGAAAAATATCCTGTAGGATTTAATAGGGATTAAACAAATAATCTTCTATATAAAATGAAATCTAGGGCTTGGTATTTTTAAAATTCATCCTGTGCAATTCCTTTTCTTGACAGGGCAATTTCAGCCAAAAGTGAGCTTCATAGACTTATAGCTTCATAGCCTCTTTTTCTTAACAGGTGGTTGGGGACCTGCAGAAGGCTTTGAGAGGGACTGTGTTTTCAGGGCAAAGCTCAGTTTTGCCTCTATGCTGTGAAATTACTTATGCTACTGTGAAGTGGATGTGAAAGTACTCTGGACCAACTGTACCTCATGGTAAAGAAATCCAGAAAGCACAGAAGAGCAATAAGTAGGTCTTGCTTCTTGGGACAAAAGGGGGAAAACCTGGGTGGAGGAGCATTGTGCTTTGTTGATAGCAGAAAATACTGTCTGGGATGCAGACAACAACGTGAGCAGGAGAGGAAAAAAGAAACAGCAACACTCTGTACTTCAAATTAGGAAAAAAGGAAGGTCAGGAAATGGATATCTTTTGTTGGATCCAACAGCCTTTGCTTTCAGTTCCTGCTTACTCTCTTTAAGGCTTGGTGAGAAGATAAGAAGGTCCTAATTAGACCTATCATTAATAGTTCTGCTTGTGACAGAGCAAATTTTCTAATAGGCAAAGAAAATAAAATATGGATCAAAACAAGTCATTTCTGAAGAAAAAAATATGCATTGTTTGATACATCATGAAGAAATGTATGTGTTTGTCTGCAGGTTGAGGTTATTTTGGCAGTCCAGGGAATTTTCAGAGATGATGTCCTGCTACTGGAATGAGACAGGCTGCTTGAAAACATCGTATATTAGTTCCATTTTTCCTGTAATGTGAAATGTAGTTTAAATGTGAAACAGTAGGTTCACATTTAATATAACAGAGGCATATGTAAAAACAACAACAAAGTAGATAATCCTACAACAATATTGCTTGTCTATTCATGGCATATCTAGCATATGTCAAATGCAGAGAAGCAAATTCTAGATTGTGGAAGGGGTTTTCTTGCATTAAGCTACATCTACAGTTACGAGTGTATCCCTGCCTTCTGAAGGGAATACATGTGCCTTTCTGTTCCTCACAGGCAGCAAAAAATGATATTAAGGCAACTGTTGCAGTGCTACTTTGGGTCCACCTTAAGAGCAGAAGGCTTAATTTGCCTTGATTGAACTAGAAATGATTAAACTAATATATTAGCAGCAGGGATAAGAGTTTCTCTTCAAAGGATTGACCGGGTGGGATGAAACTTTAAAAATTTCTCTACTACTTTCTGTGGTGTTAAGAATGTAGTTAATGGTTTCCTAAAATTACTTTTTTCACATGTCAACCTTAAATTTGTTTTAGGATTATACAAGTAGCAGCTTTGAATCTATTGTGTGATGGATGAATAAAAGTTAAGATGTGACATCTGCCAAATATAGAGTGAAAATGGACATATAGAAACAGAGGTTTTGTAAGGAGCTATCTTCTTCATAAGACATGGTTTTCAGAATAATCATAATGGCCTATATGTCTGTGTGCATGTTTCTGTGGGTGAAATAGCATCATCACTCAGTATGATTTTGAAATTCCATAGTAAAAACTATTTTTCAAAATGTTCTTCAATGATATTTAATTTTATTGCATAAACGTAAAATAATTATTAAATTGAACAAATGCACTGGGGGAGCGGCTTAAAAGGAGAGAAGGATCAGATGGCAAAAACAATGCTTTTCATAAGAGAGAATGAACGCAGAGACAGACAGTGGGAGGGTTCCTTTTCTAGGCATTGATGGAAAAACCTTCCTTGCTATCAAAAAGATGGATTTTGTTGAGTGCTTATATGTGAATGATCTGAGAAAGTAAAGCATTCTCTTTAATCTACGTGATTATTTTCTGACTTTTATTTCTAATTTTTCTTTCTAATCATAGCTGATATTAAATTCTCTTTTAATAGAGGGGAGGAAAAAAATCACATAAGACAGTACTTGGCTATATATATATGTATATACAATATGCAAGTCTTAGTTCTATGACAAATAATGCTGAGTTTATTTAGTACTATTTTACCAAAACTGAGCATAGCATATATTGAAAGGCAAGCACATGTTATAGATGTAGAGAAACTTTGGTCTGCTTTTTGTTTGATTAGACAAGTAAATATGCATAAGAATATGTGAATATGCTTGCAGATTTAGTGTGACAAGCCTGCTGATATATTTAAAAATCACACTGTATGACATCTTTAAGATACTATGGAAGAGAAGAGAACTTCTTTTGGCTGTTTAAAACGTGATCGCTCAGGTGCCAGCTATCTAGGGAAGTGCAGCATTTTAACTGGGATTAATAATAGTTTCATCCTGCCATCCAAAGTGCTTTTTGACTACTTTCAAGGACCATCAATGGATTCAATCTTGCAGTGAACAATTACAATGTAGTACAGAAGCTTTGAGACTCACTGTATCTGAAAGCAGAACTATGAAATCAAAGGTCACTGGGTAGTGATTAGTTTTCAAAATACAGGATAAGTAAGGCATAGAAAAGTTAGTTTTGCCTAAACCAGACTGAAATCACTCCAAATTTAGTAAGTGTGGGGGGAGATCCTGTCTTCCTAAGCCATCTTTGACTGTTATCTATTTCCTGATGCGAAGAAATGGCCAGCAGATAAATTTGAGCAGTAGACAAAGCCAGTTTCACTCATATGAAGGAGGATGGTTAGCTTTCCAGTGCTATGCATGCTGTAATCCTTGCTTCCTAAGCACTTTTCTTAAGAGGTACCTGAATGTCAGCAGCTCATACCAGAAGAACTGAAGTAAAGCTTTTTGTCAGTAAAAGTATTATCAGAATGGAAAACATTACAAATAAGAGGCATACAAGCAGAAGATGTTTCTAGTTATATCAGAAATATCTATCAAATAGCTTCTCTTTGTTTTCTTTCATGGTTTTTATTTCATAAAAATAAGTTTTGCATTCATTAAAGATGGCAGTTTTCAACCCTGGGATGCTTAAATCTTTTTTCTGGGGGAATACTTTTTTTTTTTCTTTTTTTTTTTTTTTGGTTTGTTTGTTTTTTAACCGGCAGATAATCCAGTTGCTCAGTGCTAGTCTGCCTCTGTGCATCAGTGCTGGTGTGGCTCGGTCAGCTAAAACTGTCATTCTATCACATGCATACTCATATATAGTACTTCCATTCCTCTTGCATAGCATGCTAATTTTAATGATAGCTTTTGTGATGTCTTTGTATTAAAAGAGACGAAACACTGATAAGCTTGTGTTTGTGGTACGTTTTCCTAACCTGACATCCTAGAGAAAGACCTGAGCTATTTTAGAATAAACCACCGTGGATATCTGGAGTAACACTGATTCAGGTTGTTCGTCCTGCTGTTCCTGAATTCTGCAGAATAACATGGCTACAGCTGGTGTTCTTCTCATATGCACACATTTCATTTTGAAGGAAAATGCATTTCTTTTTCACTGTTATTTTAGTGGTTAGGCAATAAGCTGAATAATGTTAGGATTTTTAGAATTAAGTGAGCTAGTGAATAACAAGTTAATACTGCTAAAAATGAAAAGCAGAGCTGTAGTTTATATGTCAAGTGATAACTGAAGACCAGCAAAATAAGTTCTTTGACATTGTCTACCGGGCAAACTTAATCCCTGATATATTTCACTAAATAAAGATTTGATCTTCGGAAGCTCTTGGTACCCGGGAGATAAGTCCTTTTAAATGAATGACCTTAAACCTATTTTAAAATGCAATAAAACTTGTAAAGTTCATTGTTTATTATTTTTTACAAACTAAAAGGTAGAATATATACACCTATTTATTATTGGTTTATTATTGTATTTTATATTTTTCTTTTTTTTAAAAAATATTTTTCTGACTTGATGAAATTTCCTCTAGAAATTATTGCCTGGCTTTGTAAGATGTTTTTGTCAGTCTTCCAGATAACATGAAGATGGGCTGTTTGCTATGTGTAAAAAAGAGCTATTGTAGTTCATTCTTAAGGAGTACTTAACAGAAAGGACTTGAATGCAGGTAAGCTTCATTGAGAAAACAATTTTGCCCTTGTGAAAGTGTGGAGTCTTCAAAAAGGACAGGAAATAAGCAGTCCTCATTACAGCAATATGAATTACACTTCTATCAGATTGGCTGGAAAACAAGAGGCTATGTTTGCGTTTTGCTGCTGTTGTGCATTTCAATGTCCGTTTGCTCCATTAATATTGCAGTTCAAATGCTACAAAGCAATTTGTAATCAGGAATCCTAAATCTAGCTAATAGCAATATTAGTCACACAATTCCAAACTCTGTGTACTAAGAAGTATTGCTAGATATGGAGGAATAAGCTGCTAAAGATATCAAATGCCATTTTAGTCACTGGACGATTAACCATCAAGGTTGTGCAGTTTTGTACAATGTTCAACCCTATTCTTATTAAAGAGATGAATATTTTATTTAAACCAATTAAGTAAATCAATAATAGCTCACATACAAGTCCCAACTTTGCATATGACTGCAAGTACTGTAAATATGTAATGCCCTCAAAATTCAGTGACTTTGTCCAGTAATTATTCATTTGGTAAGGAAAAATGTGAAATTTCACAATGTTACAAAACTTTTTGTGGTTGTCTCCACGTTTTCCGATACAGTCCTTTAGGTACTTTGGCTACTGACTGCTGTCATTCTCACTCATAGAGGTTTTTCCAGACTCCGGGGGAGCGTTAGCTACATTGCACTGAAGTTCCATACCTACCAGTTTTTCCTCTGATACAGAAAATTAAGCACAGTACCAAAGCCAGAACAGCTCTTCTTTTACCTAAATCTGTACCTGTGCAAAGCTCTTTCCCTTAGATCTATTAGTATGTTGTAAAGAAACCAACAAAACACAACTATGTTTTCGAACCTTGCATGTGCATTACTCTCTGAAGGTCCTGCCTCACGGCATCTTAGCATATAGCCCTTTTAATGGCCATATTCCCTGTTACCTGTTTTGTAAGGTGCTTCACACAAATGGGCTAATTTAGTTATGATTGAGTCGGCACTGCCTACAGAAATCTCTCCTGCAGTTTTGTCTGGATAATGCTCTTCCTTTTTGTAAGTTATTGTACCTGTTATTTATTGTGGCTCTGTTTCACCAACAGGTGGTTGCATTTTGATTGCAGGCTTAATGATCCTTTGATGTAGGAGAGTGATAGTTAAAAGCTTGCAAGGCATGTTGTTTAAATCTCAGTTTGAAGCGTCATTTTAATAGTATTTACAATTCATGTTCAACAGAAAGACATAACGGAAACCTAGGGTAATTGTGAAGGCGATCGTTATTTTAAATGAATTACCAATGACATGCAACTGTCAGCCTTTTTTCCTGAAAATGTCAGAAAAGTATGATTATTTAAAAACCCTAAAGTAAGTTTAAACAAAGAAAAAAGAAATCTAAACTAACAGCATGACATTTTCATTATTATTTTATCTGGAATAGAGAAGTAGTAAAATCAAAATATGTGAAAAGAAGAATGATAAGACTTCAGTATAAATGTTTCACAATGTACAGAAACAGTTGCTATTTGGGTAATCCAGTTATGTTTTATGCCTTATAATATATTTTCAGAACAGTTTCAGAATATATTTTCAGAAGAGTCCTACTAAGAACACAGACTGGCATGGGGCATCACCTGCCTCTCTCGGAAGCCTGTTCCACTGTTTGACCACCCTCACTGTAAAGACATCTTTCCATCGCCCAGTCTGACCCTCCCCTGGCTCACTTTGTCCCACTCCTGTCCTGCCATCGATTCTTAGGAGCAGAGCTCCCCAGGGGGATGCAGGGAGCAGTGAGGCTGCAATTCTGTTTAGGTTGCTTCAAGCCAATAGAAGGAAATGACAATAGGAAAAATAAGAGTCTGAATTAATTTGTAAGTTAAAGTCCATTGCTGTGCCCAGAGTTGTATTGTGAAATTTTTCCCTTAGTTTAGGGGATAATGTGTCAGGTATTCAATACTAGAGTAACAGGATTACAAAGCTGCTCTATCAGTCCTGCAGGGGCAAAAATGCTGCTGTGTTCTGTTACACATGCAATATAGCATGGATAAACTTGGCATAAAAAAGCATTAGGAATATCTGTACTTCCACCAGAAAAATGCTTTATAGTAAAACAATGAAGCACGTAGAAGAAAATAGTCCAGAGAGAATATTTAACTAAAAAATACTGTGTTAAACCACCAGTCATTGCCTTATTTGCCGTTGCTCACAAATGTGAGGTAAATACGCTTTGTGCATAATGTAATACAAAAATTAGAAGTATTCCTTGGATGTTATCCTGTCAGTTATTTGTGTGACACTACAAATGTGTGGCACCCAGGAGTCTGACCTACAGGTATTTCTGCCTCCTGCTCCCAGTGATGTCAGTGTGAGCGTGCAGCATTCAGGGGCTGTGGGATCAGTCTAAGGCTGGTAGTGCTGAGAGGGGTCATACGAGTTTACAGCAGAGCTAGCAAACTCTTATTGCCAACTTACTGAGCACTGAGTTGCTAATGAACAGTGTTTAAGAATCTTTTATTCTGTGGGCAGAATAAGTCTTCAATGTTAATTTGTGCTGCATGTAATTCTGAAGTGGTACGGTTGCTTAGTTTATTCAAATACACATTTTGTATTTGTAATCTGTTTAAGATGTATTGTCTTTACAAAACCCCACGAAGAGAGGGCTGTTGTGCTCAAGATGCTCATTGCTGTGGAATACACACAGTTCAAGTGTCTAACTGAAAAGGTACCTGGCTACAGGGGGCAGTTCATATAGGAAGGGTGAAATAAATCTGCTTTGTATTTCTTGTCTTGAGATGGTACCTGAGTAATGGATAGAAAATAATTCCAGGAGCTTTTGAGAATATTCTAAAGTTCTTCTGAAGCATTGGGAAAGAAAGCACATTGTGATGCAAGAGTCAGTGTTGTTTAATACAAACTGTAAGATTTTCACAAGTAAAAGATATCTTTTTTCTTAGAGCTGAAGGCAAGTTTAAAAGTTTACCACTTAGAGTTGGTCAAGGGAAAAAAAGGCAGTTAGCTAAAATGCAAACATTTCTAAAAAGACAGCTTCTCTTTTGGCAGTACTAGCTTCAAATGATATGCCCACTGAGAGCAGCTCAGTTTGATGTAGCCAGTTTCATGAAAGCTGATTCAAGATTTAGACTTTAAGTCTTCAAAAACTGAATGTAAAATAAAATTAAAAAAAAAAAAAAAAGAACAATTCTGAGGGTTAACTACAAAGAATTTTTTTGGCTGTAGTACTATTTTAGTTCTCATATGAAAGGCGCCTAGTATTTTTTCAAATCTGTTATTTAAACAATACAAAGCCAGCTATGTGATGTCAAATGCTGGGATTCCAATAACTGCATGTTCATTGGACCATCAAAACCTCAGTTTCCGACCTTTTGCTTTTTCAGACTGTTAGATATATGTATTTATTTATTGAAGGTTGCCTAGATTAACATCTTGTCACACTATGCTACATAGAACTCAGTAGAAGTCAAGCAAAAACTGGATTGGTTTGGGACTAGCGTGGCAGTACACATCAGTCCTCTTGTTCTTGGCCGTTCCAATGTAAGGCAGCATTGCTGAATCCACATGTGGTACATGCAGGATGTTTTCCTTGTACTAATATAGCCGTTCCTTCACTATTGCTATTGGTAGAGTTATGATGGGAAATTCCTTAAAGCCTCCTGCAAAAAACAATCGCTCTAGTGAAACTTGATGTCTAGCATTTGGAATGGTTTATTTAAAGAACTGAAATAACTGATTAAATGACACTCTCACCATAGGTAAGCCCTGCTTTAAATGACGCTTTCACTCCATAGCTTAATTGCTTTTACTCTATTTAATTTTAGGACCAAACAGTCAGTTTACTCTGACTTTCCCATGCACTGCTGGAAAACATTAGAAGAATCTATGTGGAAAAAGGAAAGTATATGCAAAGCATTCTCCAGTTTTTCATAATTACAGTAGCTATTTATCCAAAGGGCAAACTGTCCACAAAAGATTCAAATCAAATACACCCTCTTCCAATTGACATTTACCTTTATGTTTTGGCAACTATGCTATTTCCACATGATACATTTTTATATGACATGCACACAAGAAGATACCATTTCTGCACAGCAATAAAAATGTTTTTGTGTGCCACAGACATTCTGTTGGCTAAAAAATACTTTAATAGAGAGGAAACTGAGCCAAAATGGGCGACGTGGGAATCTGGATTTACAGCACTTGCATCCATAACTAACTTTTACCCAATTGTTCTTCCACGAAATAAAATTGCTTGTGTGCATGTCAGTCTTTTCATAACTATCTCTGTGACTGCCATCAAATAGGAAAGAAAAACAGTTATCTAAAAAAATAAAAAAAAAAGTAATAGCCAACCTATTTAAAGCTAGGAATAAAATAACAAGTAGACATAAATAATTCTAACAAATAGCTGGCAGGCATCACATGTATTACATTTCATCCAGCTGTGCTAGCCTTTATTTTGTTGGAGCTTTTTGTTCTTTTTTTTTTTTTTTAAAAAAAAAGGAAGAGTTTTCAGAATTTTATTTATGTATTGTATATCTCAAGTCATTACCTGCCATATAAGACAATGTTAGATATATCTTGCTATCAGATTCAGCTCTTGGGCTATCATTACACCATATGAATAAGGTTTCTGATTTTTGAATTTTATTTTGTCTAACAGGAACTGTAATACAAAAAACAACACATTTGTATGCATATTTATGTGTGAATTCAGAAACAGACATAATACTTCAGCTGCTTTCAGAGTGAATTCCTAAGGCTGACAAGCAACTCATTCCTCTCTAATGGAGGAGACTGAACGAGTCTCGTACCTTCTTTATGCTAGGCTAGAAGAACTTTTCTTTCACAGTTACTAGGCTTTATCAATAGGGAATTGTGTTTTTAATGGATATGGTCAGGCCCTAAAAATGGAGATATCCAAACTTTTTGCAATTTATGATAAAACTATGTTTAATAGAAGTAAATACAAGTTCTACTGAAAATTTTGGGTTAGAAATTGTTTAGTAACCCAGGTAAGACAACCCATGATGAGCACAAATTTGCTCAGAAACACATGCAAGACAAGGTAGTATAATTGAATCTGCCTGGAAGCTGGTGAATGCATAGAACATGGATGACTTGAGGATCATAAGTAGTGAAACGAAAAGGAGCAGATAATGAGAGTATAAAATAGAGCAGAGACATCATCCTTTTGTTAGTAGCTTCCCTTCTACTTCACCATTGTTAAGAACTCTGCTCTTCTGCAAACGCTTCAAGAGTGTATAGTGAAAATTTATTTTCTCTTGCATCCAAAATTATATTTTATATTAATTTCAGCATTTGGTCCCTGAAGAATGCTAGATTATTACTGGGTTGCTGATAGGGCATGCTGAAGTCTTCTCACTAACTCTCTGTGCCCAGCTGCTGTTCCGCTTAAACAAGAAACTCTCTAGCAATGGATGATCTTTTTGATACATTTTTGAACAGGAGACAGGAATTTACTGGAGGGATTAAAGGAGTAGTCTTCCCCTGTTCTGCCTATTAGCATTGCAGAATGTGGCACATACAGCCACACAAAGTCATTCCTCAGCACCTGAATCACTATCACAGCGAGGTTCTGGTTTATGACTAGAAACCCTAGATGCTCTGGTAATACAAATAATAACTACACAAAAATGTAGCTTCTTTTTATTAAATGTCATCCTAAATAGACACTTCAATTAAGTAAGGTGTAAGGAAGGACATCTTTCATCTTCTTCCTTATGTTACTGGTAAAATGCAAACCAGAGTTTAAAGAGTAGAACTGAATATGTCAATCTTTCATATCAACCCCCTGCTCAAGTGATTCTAGAAATGACTGTTTGAATTAAGGAAATAGGTTTTACCTGTCACCCACCCCTAGACCTTCTTGCTGTTCCTATAGATTTTTTCTTTTTCTTTTTCTCCATACACTTGATTGAAAAACCAACTGTTTCTGCCTTTTCATATTCTAGGATTTTTTGACTCTTTACAAATGCCAGCAGTCACACAGCTGTGAAAGAATCTTTTGATATTCACATTTATTGTAATACAGAATTCAAATTTATTTTTATTCTATCTTTCACGCTTCTCAAGCCTTAAATTGTGTAGAGAAAAAATATAGATGTGAACATAGAAGCAAAAGAAATCACTGGTTTGAACTCGAGACTGTAACCAAAGAAACTCAAGCCGTGAGAATTATTTCATTTGGGCTGAGGTGTGTGTGCGTCTGTGATGAGAGAGATGGATGAAAAGAGATGAAAGTAGGGAGAGAGAAGATCTGTGTATGCACGTGTGTCAGAATGTGTATAAATTTGTGCATGTATATACTTAATGTGCATATTCATAGTCCACATGAAATAGTATTGTTTATCTTGTGGGTAACACATCATATAAGAGATATTAGCTGAAATTCATCATTTGACTTCAGTCTGCTGTACGTATGAGGTATCTATTTTATAAAAACTGCTGGCTGCAATTGCTTCTATTTTGTTAAAAGATTGTGTTATAATCCAATATTAAATTCGTAATACTTGATTACTCTCATAACCAGTAAAATGATTTTTCCTGAGATTTTGAAGATTTCTCTCTTAGGCTCACAACTCCTAAGGGGTGACTATTTGAGGGAAAAGAGCTCTCGTTTTAATAGCTTTTCTGTCTATGCAGACATACAATCTAGTTTCCAGTTACCAAAGTGTGATGATGCATTGTAAGTAATAAAGTTTATACTGATTTACTGCAAGTTACTGTGGGTTAATGGAAACATTTTCTACCACTACTATTTTAACTATTTCAGTGTTAACTGAATTCATCAATATAGAATCAAACCTACTGCATTGCATAAAAGAGCACCTGGCTGCACTGTCCATCAGACAAACTTGCAATCCTATCCAGACCTTTAAACTCACTGGTACTTGTAATTCAAAGAGAAGAAAACATTCCTCTTCCATATCACTACATTCCAGGATTTTACTAGTCTAAAAGTTTTCCCAAACAAGTTTTTCAGGTGACAGATGACTGTTGTGCCCCTTCTAAACAGCATGTGCAGCTATTGTGTAGAGAATGTTCTAAAGAAAACTCTGCAGTCACAGGCTATGAGTTGTAAATATACAATTATGAAAATTATAATTCTTCATTTTCAATACTAATCTGAGAATAAATTTTTGTTTAGAAACAGCTTCATATTGACCCCGGTGCACCATTGATTGAAGTGAACCATAGGGCCATCTATTACCTTCCTTAACCAAAGGCTTATCTTTGTATCATTTCTCTTAACCTATACACAGCTGAGAGGGGAGATGTAACTTCAGGAGAACAAAACAAAAGTGGTGAGAACATCTTAATCTTGAAAAATACTTAATGAACAATATAAAATGTTTTTGCAGTGATTTCAAGGAATACACAGCATAGTGTAAGGAAACAGCAGTGTGTGCTGACAGTGCCTCTTCACAGTGCTACAGTTTGGAGTGGACAGTTATTTTCTACTGCCAAGACAGCATTGTCAATTGCACTGTGTTATCTAGAGGGGCAGGTATAGTAGAAAGTTTTGACTATTTACGCGGTGTTATTTATAAACTTTTATAGCAAGGACTAAGCCTTATTCCACCTTTGGATATCAAATATACATTAAAAAATATAAATTATACGAAGGTCTCAGCTTTGATAGCCTTTTCCAAGTAAGTGATGCAGTGTAGCACTATGATTCTTTAAAAGCACTTAAAGGAGGGACATTAAATTAATGGTTCAAGAGAATTGCCTGTATTTGTCTGGGGTGGGAAGAAGCCTGTTTTCCTAAGGGAAATCCTTCAGTGTTTCAAGCATTAATAACATGCTTTGTAAGTTATTGCAAATAAAAATAATTAATCTATATTTAGTATATGCAGGGTTTATCTGGTCTTTTCAATCTTTATAGGCATCAGCCAAAAGAAGTCCTGTTTTTTTTTTATGATACTGTTACTAGAGAAGAAAAAGAAAACAGAAGCAGATAGCATCTGACACTGAAAAATCCTATTTTTTATTGGTATATGTTGTCTGAAAGTCCTTACCAGGTCACATAAAAAAAAAAAAAAAAAAAAAGGAGTATTACATTACTTTATGGACCATGAATTATATTCAAAAGGACAAGTTATTTATGTGTTGTTTGTAGCAATGGGAATTTGTGTGGTAAGTGCCCAAGAGTTGGTCAAAACACCTACCATGAGCTAAAGTCCAGATTTGAATCTCAAGTAATTTCTAACTCATAAATCCAAAACCCAGCAAGGTTCTCATAGCTACATATTTTTTTAGTTAATTGTAAACTACTATAGTTCCTCACTTTTCTTTTACTACAGTGAAATAAAAACATTATCATACTTTTTTATACTGTTTTCTTCCTTTTGCACAGTAAAAGAAACTTGGTCTCTGGAGAATTTGGGGCAATCTGTCTTGTGTCCACCTTTCTAAAAACCAGCACCCTTTTAAGTAGAGTGGTCGCATCCACATGGGTGTAACACAGTGTAGGTCTGTGTAATGTCTCTGTAGATTTAAGAAGAACAAACTAACAAACAGTTTTTTGTATGGTTTTTCTATGCAGAGTGCCTAGAATAATGGGAGAACCGTGTCACAACCCTGATATAACTGATGTAGTGTTTTCTAATAACATGTCAAAGGATTTGTGTTGGAAGCGCTGAACATTTGAAAGCACAGACCTCTTACAATCTTATTGGGGCCAAATGTGGTACGGTCACATCCATTCACTGTGTTTGGAGTAGAGCATACCACGTGCTAACTTAGTCAGCTGGTTCCAGGAAAGAAGGCAAGAAGCAAACTAATACATTTCCAACCTAGTGTTTCTATGATTCTATATATACTATTGCAGGCAGTCAGGTGATCAGGACCTCAAAGTGAAACTTGGATTCAGCACATTGGCAGGATAGACACTAAGAGGCATTGGTACACACATTTATTTTTGTTCTTCTGTTCCGGTCTCCCAAGATCAACCTTTGAGAACCTTCACTTTTGAGGCTCTTTCTGTCCATCACTACATTACTTCATTACCTAATGAAGCTATTTCCCTTTGTTAACAAATTCTCATAAACTTTACAGTCAATGTATTCATCTCCCTATCTCCAACAGTACTATGTGGCAATATGTCAAATGCTCTTCTTACATGTAGATGCATTATGTGGTATCTGGTTGGTATGTGTTTAAAACTTAAGTCTCGAGTTACACTGATTTTGGCTTTTAAAATCCGGTAGAAAAGTTTCTCTTGGTCAGAATGATAAAAACTGTGTGGGGATTGAAAGAGGAAATGGGAGGAATGTTGTCTTGCTATCTAGGTGGGGATTACATTTTCTACGATTGTCTGGGTTTTTGCCCAAACCTGTAATGCTGCAGGTCTGTTCTTGCTTTTTTCTGCTGTGACATACAGCTGTCTCAGCTGTTAGTTTTGCACTTAATCTGAACTTTGTTATAAGGTATGGAAAAAGGTATGTAGCTGTAAAGTGTCACTGAATGCAAGGTATATGTCCTGTGCAACATCCTGAACTAAGGATTTACTGCTTATCTTATTGTGATTGAAGAGGACCAAGTTCAATAACTTACGTGGCTTCCTCTGGTTCTGTCTTTATGTATTCTTAATTACTCTGCATTTAAGTCATACCAAGATTATCTTTACCTCAGTTCTGTTTTCAAAGTTTATTCTCTTTCTCTTCACAAACTTAAAAAATCCTTTCATTTAGATAATTTCCTTTGCAAAATCTAGCTCATTAGGATTTTGTTCATTTTATTTTCTTGCAATGCTTTCTTATACCTGACCTATTTTTCTTTTTAATTTATTTCTTCGATGCCTTGTTCTTACTGTTCTCACTGCTTGTTCTTAGCATTCTGTTTGACAAGCAAACCGTGGACCTTATGTGTTTCCAGTTCTCTGGAATGCAAACCCTAGATACCATTAGAACTTTGGTCTAACAGGTGTTCAGCATTTGTTCATATTCAAATTGAGTAATATTTATTTTTTGTTCTCAAGTCACTTAACTTCTCCTCTAGCCAACTTCAACTATTATTTTTTGTAGTTTTACTTTCTTAAATTATAAACTTCATATAGTGATTTATATCTGCTTTCAAGTTTGACATAACGAGTTATCTCATAATTAGAACTTCAAGTTTGTTATTTGCAAAAATAAAAACTGAAATATATTGAAAGACTAAGAAAAACAAAATTTTCTGAAACAAGTAAAGATGTTTTGAACAAATAATATCAAACTTGTTCTCAGAATTTGAAGGGGCTTTTTTCCATGATGGATCGCAAGGGGGAAGAACCAGTTAATTCTTTCAATGTTCACACTTGGATCAGAATAGATCTGCCCTGATGACTACAGTTGCCAGCTGAGTACATGTCCCCAGCATCTGCATGATGTGAAAGAAGCAGAAATTTCTTAGCAGTGAAATGAGAGAGAAAAAAAGACCATTCCACTTTTTTATGTCTGAAAATTCAAAATTTGCTTACATCATTCTTTTAGAATGTGAATTCCAAGAACAATATTTATTTCTGAGGGGAGATTCATTTTAAACTTGGTGATATAACTAGGAATCTTTCCAGGTTTTTCAGTGGACTTTGGATTTGGCCATATACCTACAGCTGGGAAACAGACATAATAAGTAGATTTCATAACAGCAGGAGGCCTTCAATATAAAACATACAATTTATTAAAAAAAACTGTATGAAATATTATTTGTAGAATTTACTGATTATATATGCTATATGCATTTGTTACCTAATGTTTTACTAAAGAAAAATTTAAAGTCCCTGTGACATGGCAGCCCTGCAGATAACACAGATGCACTTAAGCCTTTAAAAACTCCAAACGTACAAGAACATCAAGACAAGAAGAACGTTACCCTCTAGTCACCAGTACTTCCTGTATGTATAATACATGGCTAAACACAATGTGGTTAGGAAGTGTCTTTCTTGTCTAAAATATTTGTTTGATCCAGCATTTCCAGCTGTCTGCTATCTTATCTTTTGACCCCTCAGTCACTGCTAATAGGATTTCTATAAACCAGCACAGCGGTGGACTTCATAGCTCAACAGATTAGTTCACAGACTTTCATCTCTGGAACCTAGTTCAAATTCAGTACTGACCAAATGTACCATAATCCTTCTTTTGGCATTCTCATTGAAAAAACAAGTATAGACTACACTATCTTCTATAACTCAGCTGGAAACAGGCAATGACGTGTATGGAAGCCTAACTCAGATATGATTTCTTTTTTCATTAAAAGATATCAGGCAAGCTGTGCAGTATATTTGTTTTTCCTGTGCCTTTACAGATAACAATTACAATTAAAAGTTAACAGCTTTTCAAAAAATTCTACACTTCCAGAATTTTTGATTTTAAAATCTAATTAAATCAAAATATCCAAAATCAGAAAAAACATTTAAAAAATGTTTTGGATTTACATTTTCTATAATTTTGCTTATTTGAAATTTTTTTTCTAAACTGAATTAAATTAATTCTTTAATAAAAATCTATGCTTACATTGTGAAATTGTTAAATCAGGCTATTTTAATATTGTTTGCAAGATTATTCGTCTCTTCAGGGCATACAAGAAACTAGCTTTCCACTTCTCTAGTCTAAAATGCATTTATGCACATGTGTAAATTGATGCACAAGCTGTTTCAGTTACTTGAAAGATTCTTTTCCGTACTTGATGGATTGCAGCCTACATCATTTTTTAATCTCCCCATACAATGACCCGGTCATCCAAGAAGGGGAATGAAATGACACTGATCAAAATTTATAATTGGCAGGAGAGAAAGAGAAGATTAAAGTAAATTGTGATGGCAGTGTATGTATATACTATGGTGAGCAAGATGAGACTGTACAATCATTCTAATTGCGTTGCTTGTCTATTCATTTCCAGCCTCCATACAACATACCTCACTGTAGTTCAGACTTTACTTTCTCCAAGCACCAATTTCTCTCTCTCTCTTTTTTTTTTTTTTTTTTTTTTAGAATACTTTGGGGTAGCTACTGACACCAGAATTGATGCTAGAAATGTTTCACATATTTATCTGCTTATCCATTTTCAGCTGGTGGTCTTTTCAGTTAATTATTTATATTCTGACTTACTTTTAATTGCTCCTTGGTTTTAGAAAAAAAAACTTGTACTCTTTCAATCATTTTCATTTGTCAAGCAGCAAGTATCATATCTCATCTGTTCATGTTGTGCTGTTTGTATCAGCTTTGATCAGCCTGAGAGTAGCATTCAGCAGAAACAAAAAGGACCACAAGATCTCAAAGTTTGATCTCTGGAAGCCCACAGGGCAGCTATACCTGACTGTCACAAACCGAGGTTTTAGAGAGACTGCACGTATAATATAATTGACCTCTTATAGATGATGTCATACCAGTGTACTACTTGTTGTTCTTCCTGTGAATTGTGAATTAACCAGTTGGGTTTGTCTCAGCAAAAGCAGCATGATGCTGGGCTAGGGAACATTAGCTTCTAACTGATCTGTGACAGGTATTGTGTGGCCCCTGCTACTTAAAACAAGATGGATGTACATACCTACCACTAGATATGAAATCAGGTTAGGAAATTAGCTCTTCATCCTCATGTTTTTATGAGCTGCATCTACTTAGAGTTCTGAGAATTCACATTACGCATACTAGCTGGGAAATGTAATCTCAGAATTGCCACAGCAGCTTTCGGAGAGTATGCAGCACAAGAGGGTGCTAGGGACGCCAACAGGGGCTGGTGGTGCCAAGGGGTTACTTTGGGAATGGGGCTGTTTTATGGCGTTTAGACACAACAGCTTAAGAACCTAGGCATCGTGATGGCATCTTGTGTATTTTATATAATCAGAATTGTTGAATACAACTGTATTGTGAAGGTTTTCTTATTGCCTGTTTCTCGTCTGAGCTTCAGCTTGTTCATTTATACTGCCTACATGATAGGCATACTTTTGCTCTGATCTGTAGTAAATCAAGTAGTGGCCTTGCTTGGGAAGCTAATGCAGCATAGGATACCAAAATCCATGCCCCAAAGGCTATACATAATACATAGTAGCCATTGCAAACAGGACTTAAATCCACTTTGCTTGAAAGTAGCAAAGAAAAGTAGTCCTTCCTATTTCAACCTTATTTTGTATTTTCCAGTTCTCCTTGGATGTTTTTGTCAATCAAATAATATTTATTAAATACCATTACTAAGGAGAAAAATCATGTTTTATCCAATAAATCATACTGATAGTACTTCACAATTGACCGTGTTTCAATTAACATGGCAATGTAGCTGCTTCTGAAGAAAGTACCTTGAAAATTTGACTTTAGAACTGAGATCTGGATGTCCTGATTTGTTCTTAATATTGTTTTTGTTCTTGCAATATTAAGTAGCTCAAAGTAGGATGTAGATTCTTGTTGTCTTCCATTAAAAATTATGCATACCAAATAGAAATTCGTATTCATATGTATATGAATGTGTGCATACATATAAACAAAAAATCACGTATATATTTATTTCCTCCTAAAAGCTGACTTTTTTCTTCTTTCTGACTGATGTGTTTGTTGTGGTTTGAGCCGGCGAGCCTTAAAACACCACACAGCCTTTCGCTCCCCCCCCCCCCCCATCCCCCCCCT